>PISW01009573.1:0-59420 GCA_004023785.1 Mungos mungo | reverse complement strand
CCAGGCGTGGAGCAGGACGGCCCTGGGGTCAGAGTCTGCTGGGTGACGATGACCCTGGCCAGGTCAACCTCCTCGGACTCCAGATCTGGGATGAGACCCCTCTGCTAGGGCTGTCTCAAGGATTAAGTGTGTGCATGCAAAGGGCACGGTGAGCTCCGCCAAAGCCGCCCAACGCAGGGACAGCCCCCAGGAGAGGTCCCGCTCCGGAGGCCGGGGCAGTGAGGAGGAGACATGATCCAGGCCCTCAGCCCGTGAGTCCGAGCCCCAGCACGTGGTGAGTGCCCTGTCACCGGGCTTGGCCCAGAGCAGCACCGGAGACCCCCAGGCCGCTCCCCAGGGCTGAGCCTCCCCCACCTGCCGGGGCTGCGGGCGGGAGCCCCCTCCCCCGCTCCCCACACCACCACACCGCTAGCACCTCCCACGGCGGAGGAGACCCATCTAAAGAAAGTGGAGCGACCCGGGCGCAGAGTCTAGGAGAGAAGAGACGCTTCAGCAGACGCCACATGGAGCCCGAGCGATTTCGTTTTTCCGACGGATTCCTCAACACCTACAGCTCGGCTTCTGCTCCAAATCACGTCCGCTGCTCCCAGGAGGAGAAGCTGCGTTAAAAATCGCCGGGTTTCATCTGGGGTGCTGTCGCTGCGCCCAGCTACCCGTCTCAGACTGACAGAGGTGTCATCTGGTAATGATTACAAAAAGATAGCAACGTGGCGGGAGGGCAGGCGGAATCACAGGCTGGTGTGTAAGAGCGCGATTCTAATCGGGAGTGATAATGTAACAGGAGACGTCACGGTATTTGACTGTGACAGGCTCGCAGGTGGGGAACGCGTGTCCCGGCAGGAACGAAGTTTATTACGACGCGATTATTCGGGGACATAAAACACGACATCGAAGCCGCGCCCGCAGGCCCCGCCACAGGAAGCCGGCCTCCCCCCGAGTGGCCAGGGAGCAGGCGAGGGGCCCGGCCGCCGCGGCGCAGGCGCGTCAGCCCGAGACCCCTGGGAAAGGCGGTTTCGCTCCCGTCACAGCGTCACCCGCTGCAGAGTCTCCCATGGGAGCACCGTGCGAGCCCGGGGCTGGAGGCCGCCTGCCTTGGGCAAGGGGAGACACGGGTGTGGGGCCCTGCCAGGGCAGCTCACCGCCCCGGAGCCACGTGGACCCGGGGCCGACCCGGGCCGGGCTACGTCACAGGGCCCAAATCCGGATGGTGGGACAGGCAGACGGAGCCAGCTGCGTGTGTCCTGGGCCAAACAAGGCCACTGGAAAGACAGAGCCGTGCCCGAAACCCTGAAGGCCTCCAGGGAGGCTGCCTGCGGACATACCAATCAGGTCAGGGGGAGACGGCACTCGGAGTCCCCCAGAGGGACAGTGTGCCAGGCAGACACGGGGCGCCCAGCTGCAGGTAACCCTGCCCACTGCCTGACCCGTCCCCGGAGGGAGCATGGCCGGGGCCGGGCGCCGGACCCTAAGCCAGAACGCACACGGTGCACAGCGGGTGGAGGGCCGGCCCAAATGCGTTCACGGCCACTTTCATAAGCTGTCTCTCTGGGCCGTCCTTCCTCGGTGAGTGAGGGGCGGGGAGTGACCCTGACCCCTCTGCGCCACAGCTCCTTCCCTGCCGTGTCTCTGAGGACCCCGGGCCTCCCAGGTACAGTGGATCCAATTAGGTGTCTGTGACAGCTGACGGCCACACCGCAGGGGGCCCGCCTCCCTGAACTCACATCCTCTGCCGGGCGGTCACGCTGCACCGCGGGCAGGAAGCAACCCGGACTGAGCCGTGAGGTTGGGGAGGGCACAGTGTGGGGCTCAGGGTGCCCGAAGCCAGACAGAGCCCCGGGAAAGGCTGCCCCCGCCATGCAGCAGGGAAGATGGGGGTGCAGTGGGGTCCTCAGTTCCCGGATAAGGGCCGGCGAGTGTCCCTCCTGGGGCTGTGAGGGGCGGCGCGGCGCGGCGGCCACGGGCCCAGGCTGGGCGCCCAGCACGCTCCAGGTCCCGGCTGGAGGCTGCCGGCCTCGCCAGACCAGATGAGAATCAGACACGCTGAGTAAGAGAGGAGCAAATATTTCCTCTTTGCATAAGGAATTAAATACCAACACAAGTGCCTCCGTGCGCTTTATCGCAAAAAAAACCAAACATCCCAGAATTGAATGGAGAAATCCTATCATGTTTGCCCTGAAAATCCTCAAACTAATGAGGGGAACAAAATGAACCTCCCTGCGTGGACGGAGGGCCCCCCAGCTCGCCCAGCTCAGTTTCCTGGACCTTTCGTGCCTGCACCGGGGGTGAGGCGTCAAGCAGGACCCCACGGCAGAGCGTGTTTACCTTGTGGAGGCCCCTGGGGCTCCGTGACGGGGCTCTGGAGGAAAGGGGGCCAGTGTGCCCTCTGTCACCGCCGCACCCGGGCAGCAGCAGCTCCCGCCGCGAGGCCCGAGGGCAGGATTCTCTCAGCAGCCCGTCCACCATCATCATCAGAGCAGCTCGCTGGTGCCGCTCACACTGGGAGAGGCCACGTGACCGCTCTCACGCGGGGTGGTGGCCGTGCGGGTCCAGCCCAGGACTCCCGAGCAGCCCAAGGCTCTGGGTTCAGGAGGCACATGAACCCATGAGGCCCCCCTGCCAACGGAGATGGGCCTTTCCCAGGCAGGACTCGAACGTGACCATGGGGACTGGAGGGGGAAGGTGGGCGGCGGGGTCGCCGGAGCCGGGACGGAGGGCCACCCCGCCGGACCCCTGCTGCCGTGCACACTCACGTCCCTTTGCTCCGCTGGGCTTCACCTCCGCAGGAGTAACGATCCTAGGACCTCAAGGCCCCCACTCCTTCCTTCTCCACAACCCAGTCCTGCTGCCGGGGCAGCCCTCCCGCCCCCCATGGGCCATCCTGCCCGGTCTCCCCAGGCTGAGCCCGTGTTCAGCGATGAACAGAGCGCCCTCCCCTGCGTGCGCATGTCCCCACGCCCCCCAGCGGACAGCCTGGGACGCTCAGGAGGCACCACGGCCACGTCAGAAACCAGGATGTGGCAGAACAGGCGGACAAGACACGCAGGAGCGGGTGGAACCACCACGGGGCATCAGGGCTTCTTTCCACAAAGGAGGTCCAGGGGCTTGAGAGCCCAGCGAACCCCGGGTTAGCAAGAGGATGCAGCCTCGGGGACACGGCCCTCCGGGGCTGTCACTCTCACCTGACTCCCGGTCCATCCCGGTTAAGGAGAAGGCTCAGGCTCTCCCAGCCCTCGCCACCTGCCCGTGACGTCTTGGGGCCGGTTCCATCCCCCTTTGCGGCCTCTCTCTCAAACCCCACGAATCCTAGGGGACGGTCCACAAGAGGAAGGCGTCCAGGCAGTTCGGGGACTCAGAGGGGCCGTTCACGGCCCGCACGGCACCCGGGCACGCCTTCCTGAGCGCCACGGGCCGCCCGCATGGCACCCGGGCACGCCTTCCTGAGCACCACGGGCTGCCCGCATGGCACCCGGGCCACCCGCCCTGGCGGCACAAGGGTGCTTCCGTGCCAGACTCGACGGGGCCACGAACGACCCGCTGCGCACGGAGCTCGTGACAGCTGAAGGGAGACGTTTCGATGAGGCCCGTGATGTGATTACATTTCTCCGGGGACCGAACCGACGAGCTTCTCCCAGTTTATCCGGCTCAGATATCAAACACCATTAATGAGATAATAAGGGCCTTTCAATTAATGATTTGAATGGTGGGTGTAATTCCTTCTTTAATGGCAAGACTAATTCACAGGCAGAAACGAGTCGCTGGCAAGGCCCACGGTGGCGGCTGCCCTCCGGCTCAGCAGCAGGGCGGTGGGGCGGGGTGGGCACGGGCACGTTCCAGGCCCAGAGGGAAGGGGCTGAGACGGAGGCTGAGGGGTCTTCAGAGACAAGAGAGTCTTCCCCTGAGGGAGGAGGAGACAGCACAGCACGGGCTCCGGGCCGGCTTGATGAAGGTGCCTGGGGTTTAGGATGGGGCACGGGGTGCGTGTACTGGGTGGCCGGCCTGAGCCACTGCCCCGTCAGCGAGAGATCACGGGTGCGATTCACGCAAAGCTGAATCCAGTGTGGGCGTGGAGGTCCGATGCCCTCGGGTCTCCTGCCAGGGGAGGGGGGCCCAGATGGGGCCCGGGCAGCCTGCAGGGCACCTCCTGGGGGACCCGTCACCCTCGAACATGCATGGAGGACACCAGCCTACACAGCCAGACGCTTCCCCGGTGCGTCCCAACCTGCAGCACAGCCCGGACCACCTGGGATTTCAGAGGCATCCTCCACTGAACCTCGAAACCTGGCTACGCACAGAGAGGCAAACAGAACAGGTAAGGGTACAGGTGCAGGTGTGGGTGCTGGTGCGGGTGGGGGTGGGGGTGCGGGTGCGGATGCGGGTGCAGGTGCGGGTGGGGGTCCGGGGCTACACCCACAGCTCACTAGGGGGTCCTGCAGGGCCGGGAGGAGCAGCCTGGTAAGTCTGGCAGAGGCCGCTGGGACAGGTCCCTCTGGGTAGTGCCGTGTGTGTGTGTGTGCGTGTGTGTGAGGATCTGGCCGAGGCCCCTGGGGGGAGGGTCCCGAAGAGGTGGGGGCAGTGAGGGTAAGAAGGAGGGTCTTTCTGCTGCAGAAGTCATCACGGCTGAAAACTTCGGAGGCAGCTGCTTAGACAGGCGGAGATACACACAAAAACAGAAACGACCACGTCAGAGGCGGAAAGTGGCCTCCTGAGCTGGGAGGAGGTGGGGACGGGGGTGCTCTTGGCAAAGAGCCTCTGAGCACTTTTCCTTTTTAGGGGCACAACCTGAACAGCTTTACTGCACTACAAGCCATCACTAGGGCCATGTGCCGGGGCGAGAAGGCTTGGGAATAGCCCCCCAACCCCCTGGCCTCCAGGTCCTGAAACTCTGCGGCTGATTTCTAAGAATTTACGGAACTGTCGTGTCCTGAGGGCAACTGCAGGATTAGCCATCATCCTCGGGCGCCCAGGGCCTCCGTCCGCTGCAAGGAGGGCCGAGTACCTCCCCTCCGCCTGGGCTAACGCTCACGCTGGCCCCCGGCACCAGGGACACGCGGCTCGCAGGAAGCGTGCAGAGACCCGTCAATGACAGGACCCCAGTACGATGTCTGAGTGCCGCTTCCGAAGGCGCCAGCATCCATTACGGAAGAACTCAGAAGAGAGAAAGAAAAGCGAGCGAGCCCCAAGTCGGGCCGTCGGAGGAGAGGTGAGGACGCACCCAGCCCTGCTCCGCGGGCGTCAGGGAAGGACTGCGCGTCTGTGCTCGGGCGGGGTCACGGGTCTTGCCTGCAGCGCCCGTGGAGCCCCCGCCCCCCGAGGGCCCTGGACGCGGAGCGGCACTCGGCCTGACTCGGGCTCGCTCTCCAGGAGCCGGGGTGGGGGGGGTGCTGCGGGCGGCCTGGGGCTGCCCCACGGCCACCAGGCCCAGCAGGGCTCGAGGGCTTGGTCCCGGCAGCTCACCCCCGTGGAGAAAGCGACACTCGCCGCGGAGAGAGGCGTTAGTACGAACACAGACGTATCTGGGATTGTCACGGACAAACCGATTTTCCCCGGTCTTGTGCTAACTCCCATTTCCCTCAAAACCCACCTGGTCAGTTCCGATCACAAACGGGAAACGATCAGGGAGGGAGTGTCCGGAGCTGGTTCAGAGCAGGCAAGACCCAGGAACAGCAGCGGGGGACAGGACGGGGACGGGGGGGGGACAAGAGGGGACAGGACAGGACCCCAGCGCCTCCTCCCTCCCCGCCACCCCCCGGGGCCTCCCTCTGGGAAGGAGCCCTGGGGAGCCGGGAGTGTGTGCCAGGCGCACGGGCAAGGATCAGAGATCTGTCTGGGCCTGTGCAGCTCAGGGAGGGCTGCGGGGACAGGCATCTGCCCGGAGAGGCCCTGCCACTCACGGTGCCCCGTGGAGGACCACGTGCCCTCTTTCCAGCAGCAGCAGTGCCGCCGCCTAATGACCCTGAGGGTGCGGCTCGGCGGCGAGGGAGGCAGAAGGCCGCACAAAGAGGGCTTCCCTGGGGGTTTTCGTGCGGAGAGAAACCCACACAGATTCCACGGGAGGCGAAGGAGAGTTTTCTTCGGGACTAAGCAACACCCCCCACCTGCGACCGGAAAGGAGTCTGCTGCTCACAGATCAGAAAAGAAGAGGATCGACTCTTTCCCCTGCCTGGTTTTGTAAGAGAGGCTGAGGGTGCAAGTGTGTGTGTGCGTGTGTGTGCGTGTATGTGAACCCATGTGTGCACAATGTGTGTGCACCGTGAAGCAGCCCCAAGCCCCTACTCCGTCCGTGACCTCCTCCGCCCCTCCAGCGAGCCGGTGAGCATGGACGGTGGGCTGCCCCCCACTCCCCCTGCCGACGGGGACACTGAGGTCGGATGCCACAAACCCCCCCTTCGCTGCCCCGTCTCTCCTTCCGGGTTGGGGGGTGGATGCCCTGGGTGCCCCCCGCCTGGACGTGACTCCCCACCGCACATGGTCACATGGACCCCACGCCACGACACCCCCCCACGTAAGCCTGAACCACACCGCACACAGCCCACGCCACGTTGTACGTGGCCACGCACACTCCACACGGAAACACACGCAGCCCACGGGGGCACGTGGCACAATAATCCACTTAACGACTAGTTTTCAATTGACCTGATTTTGTCTCTAAAATGTCTTGAAATGATAAAGAAAGAGACAATTGATCTTTACTTTGGCATTTCGTGACATTTGCTGCTTCAGATGAACACGGGATGAAAGACAAACCGCACAGAACCATTAACCCGCCCAAGGGCGCTCAGCTCGCGAGATCGGTCTGTCCTGACGAGGACAGGACCCCGGCGCAGGGGCCCATCTCTGCGCCCCGTCAACCACCCCTCGGCTGTCGGGGTGCAGGTGCGCCAGGGCCCCGGGACGGTGATGGCCCGGCCGAGGGGACGCGGTGACTCGGAACGGAGGCGTACGGAGCAGCACACGAGTGCCACCAACGTGCAGGTGCCCCCCCACTGGCCCCCGCACCAGGGACGGCGCAGGGCAGGGGCCACGGACCCACGGGGGGGGAAAACCTGCTGGGAAGTCCGTGCTGACCCTGACCTCTCTGGTTTCAGAGCAAGGGGGAGCGCTGGGTTGACCCAAAGCGAAGGCACTGCCCCGTCCTCCTCGAGGCCCCGGCAGGCAGGCCTCCATGGGGACACCCCCAGGGCTCCCGGAGGGGCTGGGACCCCACGGTCACCTATGTGTGGCCATCCGAGGGAGAACACTGGAGCCGGCAAAGGCCTACCCTTCGAGGGAGCGCGGCTGCCGTCCACCTGGCCCAGGCGCGATCCTAAAGCCGCAGCGGACCTTGGAGCCCGGGGCCCCAGCGCACAAAGGCTCCGCGGCCTCTCCCGAAGCTGCGGTGGAGGCGGGCACGCTGGCGCCTGAGGCCGGAGGACAGGCAAGCGGGGAGGCCCCCCCAGCCCGCTCCCACACCCCGGGCCCCGCCGACCTACAAGGCCCTGAGTGACCTACGGGCCACACCAAGTGGTTCAAAAATGCCCATTGTGTCAACCGGGCCAAAGGGAAGGGCCTCTCGACAGCCAGCGTGTAGCCTGAGCCCCTGTGGCAGGGGGGCTGGCTCCAGGGTCCACGCAGCTCCCTCTTCATGCAGCCCTGCGCCCCCCCTTCTCCCTCCAGCCCCCCTTTCAGGAGGAATTTATTCACCCCCCACCGCACTCGGGCACCTGTGGGCACCAGGGGTCCTCAGGGGACAGGACTTCTCATCTCTGAGGACCACTGGGTGCGTGTGTGTGCACGTGTGTCTGATGTGCACACGTGTGTGAGCTGAGGGATACACGTGAGCACAGGGGATCCCAAGATAGAGGGACACCTGCTGTGGCCTCAGGGAAGGTGACATCGGACATTTGTCACAGAACACGGGTTCTGAGCCGGGCACCTCACCGAGGGGCCCCACCTAACCAGAGGGGAAAGCTGCACTGACCACACAGTGAGAGGATATGGAAAATGTTTTAAAAACCCAAACAAGGAAATTAAAATATCCAGAATTCCACTGACCAAAGCGGAAAAAATGCTAACACTGTAATTTGCTGCCTCTTTTTTCTCTGCATGCGACACAAGCAAAATCGGGGTCATTTTTACACGCGTGTAAACGTATATGCGTACATACGTGTGTAAACGCATGTGGGTGTGCACTGTGTAAACACATGCACGTGTAAATGTGTATGCGTACGTGCGCTTGTAAATGCATATGGGTGTGTGTAAATGTGTGTGAACGCACGTGCATGTGCACGTGTAAAGGCACATGTGTATGTGTGCATGTGAATGCACGTGCGTGTGTGAACGCACGTGCACATTTTCCATGTGTGTGCGTGTGTTGGTATGTTCTATGCGGACGCAGCACACAGTGTACATGCGCTCCATGTGTGGTCACATGTGGATCATGTTTGTATTTTCTCTGCGCACACGCAGGTCGTGTGTGTGAGCACGGCATGCGCTCGTGCACATATAAACCTGTGTAATTTCCCACCGGAAATACACTGGGAGCTCTTTCCCACAACAGTAACTATTCTTTGAAGACAAGACTTTGGGTGGTTCTAGAATATTCTAACCCAGTACTTGAACGTGGAGAACTCTCCTCCTGACACTAGATAGTTAGGGTGCAGACGGTCTGTTTCCCCGTAATTATAAACACGGGGAATTACGGGGTCCAGGTGAGACTCTTGACATAAATCACGACCCGCTCCCGGGAAAGACTGCGCGCGGGCCCCTGGGAGGGAAGGCACGCACCCGTTCACGCCGCCTCATCAGCTGTAATCAGGCGCACCTTACAGAGCGTCGCTAATCTGGCAGGTAGCATCTGCTTTATTTTTCAGTTCTTTACGAGGGATTGGAAGATACACGTAGGTTTCCCGGGCGGCGACGGACATTCTCCTGTGGACTCACTGCTGACGGCCTTCCCGTGTTGTTGGCGTGGGCTCCTGGGTCTCACGAACGGGTCTTCATCCGGTCCATGAGTTCTGCTGTCCCACCTGCTTTTCCCTTTGCGGGTGGTGCTCCGGGCGGACGGACCGCTGCCAGGGCTGTGCTTCGGACGCGTCACTCTGCGGAGAGCCGGCACTTTCTCGAGTCAGGTGCCTGGGACTCTGGCCGCTTAAATTAGCACTTCGGTGTGAGGCGTCTCCGTCACAAAAGTAGTAGGAGTGACAGGCTGACCCCGAGGCTGGGACACTTTTGTCTCGTGCCTGCTCTACGAAGAGCCAGGCCTGGACAAGCGGAAGCCACACAGCCTGTCTGTCCCGGTTCGCCGGCTGCGGGTCAGGGCCCCAGCGTGGGTCAAGGGTTTCTGTTCGCCTCCCGCTCGGAGCCCAGGATCCCCCTGCACCTGTGCCAGGGGGAAGCAGGGCCTTCGGAGCAAACACCGGTGTGTGTGCGCTCACTCCTGCTGTTCACGCCCCGGCACGCGTGTCTGGGTCTGAGGGCGCGCTCGTCCGGGCAGGAGCATGGAGGATCTGTGCCCATCGTGCTGCAGACACGGACGTGCGCGACGGATGTGGGGGGGCCGTCCCTGAACCCCCGGTGCTGCTGGCTGCGGACTCAGCATGTTAAGTATTCTTTTATTTCTATTTTAGTAAGAGGTGAGTTGTTGTTTTTCTATTAAATGCAGGAGAAGCTCCTGTATTTCGTGAGTGGTCCTGTGACTTGCTGCCCTTGGGCTGTCGTGAGGAGGGGCCCTCAGCAGCGGGCAGGAAGGGCTGGCGCAGCAGAGCTGGCGCAGCAGGGCCCGGTGGCAGGGCTGACCCCTGGCTGGCATCTAGATTGTGGCTCTTGAGACGCCCTCTCTGTGGTGAGGCCTGCGCCCCATGCCAGCCCACAGACACGCCAGCTTTCCTTCTGGGATCCGGAATCTGGGGGGGCAGAGGCGTCCCCGAAACGTCACCCTCCCCCGCTGACCCAGCAGCGCATGTCTGCCGGGCTGGGTGACAAATGTCAGCCAGGAGTAGGACCATATGCTGAGGCCCGTGAGCCCTTCTAGAAGCCCTGCACCAGCGGGACCCCCCACACAGACAGATTTATCGACAGCACGCCAGTTCACAACTCCTGGGGGGAAAACGTTTTTAGGGAATATTTTTATTTAATATATTAACGGTTTCAATCTGCTGGTGCTTTACGAGACATATTTGGGTTTATATCATGTGCAAGTGAAACTAGATTCTAATTTCATTTTCGTACGTGCTGTCTTTCTTATTGGTAAAGAATTCCTGGACTCAACCTGTGCTCACATTCTGCCTCGCTGGTCAGGCGCTGTGCCGGGGGCCTGAACGGCCTCACAGGGCCCGCCCCGTATGCACACACGCAGGGGCACACGGAAACCGCACGGCACACACGGGGGCACGCGGACACAGGCCACACAGCTTCTCGGTAGTTTGCAAGAGCCTGCTGGGAAGACAGGTTCTGGCCTCAGAACCATATTTAAAAGCAAGAGTTTTGAAAATGTTGGAACTTATCCCAAAAGTTTGGGTCCGTTCAAAGGTTTTTGTTTTTTTTCACTTCGTTTTGCGGTGTTCTGTTACTTTATGTCTCCCCAGGTCTCTGCGGTCCCCCCAAAGCGCAGGAGAACGGCTGTGCCGCCCACGTACCTGGGTTCGCAGGAAGGCTGGCCCACCGGACTGACATTTGTAAATGCCTTCTAAGTAAGATTTTTTTTTTTAAGTTTATTTGTTTTTGAGAGAGACAGAGACAGTGCGAGCAGGGAAGGGACAGAGAGAGGGAGAGAGGGAGACAGAGAGAGAGAGAGAGAGAGAGAGAGGGAGAGAGGGGGAGAGAGAGAGAGGGAGAGAGAGAGAGGGAGAGAACCCCAAGCAGGCTCTGCACTCAGTGTGGACCCTGATGGGGGGCCCGAACTCACAAACCATGAGATCATGACCTGAGCCCAAATCAAGACTCAGATGCTCACGACTGAGCCCCCAGGAGCCCCTCAGAGTAAGACATTCTTATTGAGTTAAAGGGTCTTCGTTTTTACTGTTTTTATATAATTAAAGTATTTGGCGTGAATCTGTTCCAGCCCAACATCGCATCACGGCGTTCTTAAAGCGTTCTTTGTTTACGGTTTACAGGGTCACCTGCTTGAGCGGGTCTTCAAGTTCCAGATGCCTGACTCTTCAGTTCTAACCGTGCTGGTGCCTCGCTGGGAAGGATCGCACTCAGCGACCGTCAGCCCACACGGTTCCAGCTCTCGGACTCTGACACCTTCTACGGCGAAGGTCAGACGGTTCACTTTGTAAGTGTTCACGAGACCTCAGAAGACGCGGTTGCAGTTTGTACAAGTAAAACCCGCCCGGAGTCCGCGGGCGCCCTGCTCTCTGCTGCCCTGACTCGTCATGACCTGACCCCCCACTCAGACCCGCTGCGTCTCCTCCTGCTCCTGCTGCAGCAATTCTGTTTTACGAAAGCTTTAAATTCGAGTTTAACGCAGACAGACGAGCACATGAGTCCAGACCTCCGCGAAGGAGCGCTGTGTCCACGTTCCCGGAAGTCTCTGCCCCACGATTTCCAGCTGCAGGGGCGCCGCCCGGGCCACACAGGACACCTTCCTCTCTGCTGCTCAACCTGCCCCCTCGCCGCCCGACGGGAACACTGCCAGCCTCGGGTCCCGCCCGTGTCACCTGCCCCGTCACCAAGCCTGTCCCCGCCTCCCCACAGGGCTCCCTGCCCCCGGTCCTTCTCCTGATGCACCGGGTCCTCTTCCCCGCACCCTCCCCTGAGGCCCCCGCCCTGCTCTACCCGGTGACAGGCTCCTGCTCCAGCCGCACGGACCCCTGTCCCAGGCCCTGCACCGAGCTGCAAGCTCACCCCGCCTGCGGGGCACCAGGGCCTCCTCGCCCCACCGCCTGCGGGCCCCCGGGGCCTCCTCGCCCCACCGCCTTCGGGGCCCCCGGGGCCTCCTCACCCCGCCTGCGGGGCCCCCCGGGGCCTCCTCGCCCCACCTGCGGGGCAGAGCCAGGCTCCCACGCACCCGCCCAGCCCCTCTCTTTGGACAACGGCCGCTCCACCCGGTCCCGCCCCGCGCTCGCAGCCTCCCAGCTCTGCTAAGGAGGCTCGCCATCCACTGGCTGCCGCGGCTACAGACTAACGGACTGACGGACTGCACGCATACACATCACTAAGCGTCTCGGGACCCGCGAGAAGGCCCGTGGCTCCGCTGGAGGCGCCAGGCCTGCTCACCAGGAGCTGCCTGACGACCCTCCTTCCTCTGAGGAAGCGCCGCACACAGCCACCTTCTGGGTCTAAGGGACTCACCCTCTTCAAATTCAAAGCAAAGATCCGGCCGCCGGGTGCCCTGTCCGCCGAGCAGGGGGCTGGGCACGCCCCGCGCTGGAGGCAGGGAAGGCTGGCTGGGGACGAGGCCCAGAGGGACCGGGCTGCAAGGAGCTGGGCTGGACCCCTGGGGTCCTGGGGCACCAAACCACATGGCTCAGACCGTGGGGGGAGAAGAGACTCATTTTCTGGAGTGGCTGACCTTCAACACCAGCCAGAGATCCCAGGGAAGCCGGGGCCCGGAGCTTGGCCTCATGTCCTGTCGGTGCCCCGAGGGGCACGTGTGCCTCACAGGTGAGGCTGCGGCCCTGGGGCACCTCTCGAGTCCCCGCAGTGGGAGCCGGGCCAGGCTTCCAAGCCGCCGGACATGCTGGAGCCCGCCCTTCAACGGCTGACCTGGCCACGTGTGTCTGAGCTGGGGTCGGGGGGGCCTCACCCGCACCCTCTCCGTGCCCCGGGCCCCCTGCTGGGAAACACCGCCCTCAGGGGCCTAGGAACAGCCAGGCCACCAGGTGCCCCGCCAGGGGACAGAAGGCTGCGCTCACGGGAGCTCCTTCCAGCCAAAGACCCTTCAGAACCTTGGAGACAGAGGCGGGAGGGAGGGCAGAGCACAGGCTGCGGCCTCAGTGGCCGCCGAGATGGGGCGGGTCGCTCCCGGAAGGGGCCTGCTCTGGCGTCTGTGGGACGGCTGGGAACAGTCACCAGCTGGTCCCCCAAGAAAAGCACAAAGCCCCGGGCACTAAGGCTCAGGACAGGAGTGAACGCCCACTCCACAAGGTCCTCCCGCCACCAGAGGACCCGGCGACACCGAAGCCCAGGTGGCCCCCGGGGACGTGCACCCGGGCCGCTAGCCTGGGCGAGCCTCGCAAGCCGCGGGGCCCAGGAAGGCCAGCGCCCTGCTGCCCTGCTGGGCCTGGCCCCGGGGAGCCGGAGCCGGGGGGCACCCCCATCGCCACCCCCGCCCGGCGCCTGCAGCGGGGGCCCTGCCTGGCTTCTGGGACGCTTCCTCCTCAGGAAAAGACTCTGTTCCCATGGAGATGACTCAAAGCAACACTTACTTCCAGGGACCAAACTACAATTCCGCACAGAGTGACGGGGGCCTGTGACCCCTTCCTCCAGGACGCTCTCTTGCTGACGGCCGGGGCTCCTGGTCACTCAGGCTGCCCTCCACGGACACAGAGGCACTTTCCTAAATGTCACAACGGCACACCCAACTCCCCTGGCTCCCCGGGACTCCACGGGCTCCGTCTTCTGATTTCCTTCCCCTTTCAGGTCCATCCCCCAGGGCGCTGCGGCGATCCTGCAGTGGCCCACGTCTGGGGGCCAAAGACCCCGCTCCCCCCCTGCTCCTCCCCTGCTCTGCACCCTCCTCTGGGCTCTGCTTGTCTCCCGGCCGCACGGATCTCAAGCCAGTGACCCTCTGCCGCCACAGCCCGCAGCAAACCACAAACATGCGGGTCTCCTAGAGACAGCGGTAAACGGTGGCAGGCTAGCCAAGGGTGGGGCTGGCGTCACTTCTTCCCAGGCGCCAGGACCCCCGCTGCCTGGGGTCACCTGGCACGTGGCAGAGCCCCAGACAATCCTCTCCCGTGGGCTCTTGTGTGAGGGGTGGGGAGACGGGAGGCCTGAAGGGGCCAGGGGCGGGGAGGGGCCGGGCCACCAGCAGCGAGCTCCGGGCCGGGCGCCTGCCCCAGGCCCCTCGTGTCCAGGGCCGCTCCCACCTGCCGTCCCCCGGCCCTGGGGCTCACAGCCTGTGACAGCCCCTCCCTGGCACCTCACGATGACGAGAATCCAAGCTGCTGGGCACAGTCTCTGAGGCCAGAGCCAGGTGTGGGAAGGGGACCCGGTGGCAGTGTCCCCACGGGGGGGCAGGGGAGGAACAGGGGGCAGAGTGGCAAAGCCCCTTGTGTGAGGTCGCCCCTCTGCCACGAGTGTCCCCCCCCCCCCGCAGGCACAGACGTGCCGGGGGCGAGCGCCGTCTCTCAGCCACGGGTGGCTCAGGGCTGCCCAGGGCTGGGGCTCGAGAGTGATTTCCGGGACGGGCGCGAGCCTCCCACTGTAGCACGGCCCCCCGCACAGCCCGCCACGGCCTCCTCGCCCCCCACCCCCCACCCCTGCGGGCAGAGCCCCTGTCAGGACAGCAGTGAGAATCCCAGCCCCCCACATGAGCTGCCCTGCAGGGGGCGCTCAGGGAATGCCGCCCGGGTCACATCACAGCTGGGCACCAGGCCCGGGACGCCGGGAGGTCTTCTCCCTCAGATCAACAGCGGGCCCTGCACGGACCCCTCAGCCGCACTGCCCTCCTGAACCCCCGCGGGGAGCCAGGTGCCACAAGGCCAGGCAGACGGCCCGGAGCCACCACGCTGACCTAGGAGCGCGGGGCCTCCCGGTTTGTCCCTCACCTAAGAGACAAGAGGCCAAGGAGATGAAGTGGCCGAGGGTGACCCCCAGCCAGCTGGGGCACAGCCCGGTCCCCGGTCCCCACTGCCGTTCTCTTCGTTGTACTGAGGGGCCCCACCCTCCTGGGTCACTGGGCAGGACCCTGGGTAACCGCGAGGTCACCTGTGAAGGGGCCCACACCCCCGTGGTACTCGGGCCACGCGGGGTGGGGCCAGGGGCTGGAGCTCAGCCCCCGCAGAGCGCCCGGCGGAGCACAGAGCTGAGGATGGGCCCCACCGCGGGCTCTCCACTACTAAGTTATGGAGGAAACGGGCCCGAGAGGCTAAGCGATGTGCCCGAGTCACACAGCCGCCCGCTGGCCGGGCGCCCAGGCTGTCTGCCTAACCCATCACAGCCCTGCAGCCGCCCCCGGGGAACCACTGCCCAGGACACACGCACGGGCTCAGGAAGGGCCTCCAGGAGTCTGGGACCAGGCGGCGTCTCTGGACGCACGGTGTGGCACAGCTCGCGGCCCGGTGACCACAGCCAGCGCGCTTTCCTGGCCGTGACGAGCTTTCTGACGGCAGCAGGTCAGCCGTGAACCGCAAGCGCCCGGCCCAAAGCTCCGGCCCAAAGAGCCCTGTGAACTCGAGGTCACTAAGCCTCCCGGCAGAGGATCGGGCCCGAGGCCCCCCGAGAGGGCACCGACTCACCTGGAAATCCCGCTCTTCTAGAATCTCCTTCCTCCACCGCCCCAGGAAAGCGGCGCACACGTACAAGTGGAAGTGGGAGAAGCCGTCGGGCTCAGACTGCAAGAGAGAACATGGGGTGGTCAGTGCTTGGAGGGACCGCGCCCGCTGTCCCTGGCCAGGTGCCCCCAGCCCGGAGGCCGTGACCCCGAAATCCCTGCTGCCTCAACACAAGCACAGGCTTCTGCAGGGCCCTCCTGCCCTGACGGCAGCCAGCTGGGGGGCGGGGGGCCCAGCTCCTGCTGCACAGCTCCTCCCAGGCCCAGGGCGCCGCCGGGGACACAAAGCCCGCTGGAGGTGGGGGGACGAGGCTCCTCGCCGGCCAACGCCCCCTGGCCCCTCCTTGCATGCCCGGGCCTTAGTTCAGGCACACACCTCCAACTTCCGGAACCAGGGTTCCCAACACTCGGCTTTTGGGGGGCCACCACCACAGACTCTGTGACACCCACATGGCGCCTGTTAACTGTTTACTAAATAAGTAAGAGACGGCGGCGTGCCCTGGGAAAAGTGAGGTGAGGAAGGGGGTGCAGAGCACCGGGGCAGGGGCAGGCTGGCCTGCAATTTAAATGCGGTGACCTGTCACCTAAGGTGACATTTAAACACAGGCCCAAGCCGAGGAAGCCATGTGCATGGGGTGGGGGGAGAAATGCAAAGACCCTGAGGTTCCGGACTGCCCAGAACATTCCAGAAGCAGTGTGGCTGCAGGGGAGAGTGGGATGAGCAAGCAGGAGCCGCCGCTGGGGGCGGTCCAGATCCCCACGGCCGCCCGGTCACTGGCTCGTTCTCATGAAGTCGGGAGGCTCCTGGCGGAGGAAAGACTGTGCTCCCCAGGGACGCCTCCGGCTGGCGCACACAAAACAGGCTTGGCACTCGGCAGGGCAGGGAGAGGCAGACCCCGAGCGGCCCGTGGGAGACCAAGGAAACCACAAACCCAACAGGTGTCAGTGATTCGGGCCGAGGGCACAGCAGCACGGCCTCGGAGAAGAGGTCACATTCTAGAAACGTTCGGAAGGTTGAGCCACGAATACATGCTACTGACGTGGGCAATACAGGGGTGAGAGGAGAGGGCTCAGGACACACCCAACACCTCGGGCCTGAACGGCCAGAGGAAGGAAGCCGGCGCTTCCCAAGGGGAGGACAGGCCCGTGGCAGCTGTGGAAGTGCTCTGGCGGGAGGCTGTGAGTCTGTTGTGCGGACGTGCTAAGCTCATAGGCGTCTAATCCAGAGTGCAGGGGGGTGGCCTGCGGTCCAGGCTGGAAACACACACGGTGCAGGGGGAGTGGGGGAAGGAGACACTGGCAGGGGAGGACGGGCACTGGCCGTGGCCATGGAGAGGTTGCTGGCAGACAGGAGGGCTGACTGCCGTGTGTTAGGAAGGAGGGAAGGAGAGAATAGAGCATTCTACCTTCTACCAGAGTTTCTTTTTCTTTAATATATATAATTTTGTAATTATTATCTATTTTTAAGAGACAGAGTGTGAGTGGGGGAGGGGCAGAGACAGGGAGACACAGAACCCGAAGCAGGCTCCAGGCTCTGATCTGTCAGCAAAGAGTCCGATGCGGGGCTTGAACTCACAAACCGAGATGTGCTGACCTGAGCCAAAGTTCAATACTTAACCAACTGAGCCACCCAGGCGCCCCCTACCGGAGATCCTTAACACTACATTTACAGAGGGAGGCCTTTCCCCTGCTCAGTCCCGATCCTACTCAAGGTCCATTAATCTTGTGTTTTCCAACAACCAATCTTCTGGTTCAGTTTTAGATCTGCTAACATTGTGTATTTCATTCACTTCCATGGTTCTCTTCGTTACAGCCTTCCTTCTACTGACCCGCTCTTTCTTGCTGTCGACAGTTTCTAACACACAGAAGTTCAGCGCGGCTTCGAATTACATTTAAGCTGTTGGGTCCTTTCTCTAAGTTAAAGCTTTTCTCGTTTCCGACACAGGCAAGCATTTAATCTATCAACTTTCCTCTATGAGCCCCCCTCCAGCTATATCCCACAGCTGCATAATATCTTAACTATCCCTAACTTCTCAGAAGTTTCTACCCTATTTTATGATTTACTTGCCTAAATCATAGCTTATTTATTAGCATTTTTTAAATCTATAAACATATGTGGTTCCTTTGTACTTTGTCTTGTCTTTTTAGCTTTCTTTGATTATTGATTTGTAACTCAACCGTGTTGTAAGAGAATGTGATTTATAGGAGGCTGATTCTTTTGTTCGCTTAGATTTGGTTTGGGGAGTGGAGGACCGTTAGCTCCCACACACGCCCCCTAAGGCAACAGAGTTAGCGACCAAGAACTCAGGGGAGCCGGAGAGCCTGGGCTGAAGCCTGGTCTGCCACTAATTAGCTGTGTGGTCAAGACAGAGCATCTGGCCTTCCTGGGCCGCGACTGTGAAATATCATAAAGACTCAACAAATCACACAACGTCAAGTACTTAGGATCATGCCTGGAACCCAGGAAGTAGCAGGGAAACGCCAACTATTGTCACCGGGTGTCTGTACAGAGAGTATACATTCCGGAGTTGTGGGGCACGGCGTCCTACGTGAACATGAGAGAAACTTAATCAGGTTTGAGTGCTGCTCGGATCTCCTGGAAATGCTTGTTGATTCTGTCATCTTATGAGCCATTAAAAACAGAAGTGTGTTAAAAATCCCATTACAACACCAGGTTCGAGGTCTCCTCGCAGCTCTGCCCATCTCTGCTGCATGGATCTGGAAAGCATGCTATTAGATGCGTTCAGCTTTTCAATTACCTTCTGGCGTACTGACCGGTATCCATACACATGACCTCCTTTATCTCAGCCAATGCTTTTGCCTGGAAGTCCCTGGGGAGGCGGCCAGGGGTGTGGCGTGACCATGACTACATGTCTACTTCTGTTGGGTTCTTCGTTTATTTTAGGCGGCTTTTTGTGAGGCAGAACTGACCTACAATAAACTTACATATTGAAAGATGGGCTTTGATGTGTGTCTACACCCAGGTCACCACCGTCACAATCAAGAGTGAGCACACCCACCACCTGAAGTCTCCTCGTGCCTTCTGTCCTTTCTCCCTGCGTCCCTCCCAGTCGCCTGGCAGCCCCTGACCGCCCCCTGTCCTACACACGAGTCTACGTTTCCCATACTTCACGGGCGGGACCATGCGGCATGTCCTTCGGCCCAGCCTTCACTCGGCGTCACTGTTCCGCGGTCTGGCCATGTCCCCGCGAGGTCGCTGCCTGTAAGTGCCCAGAAACCCGGCTCCCTGTGAGGGTCGGTTCCCCAGAGCTGTCTGCCTGCGGACAGACACGGGGTTGTTCCCGCTCTGATTACAAACTGAGCTGCTGTGGACATTTGTGGGCAAGTCTTTCTATGGCTCGAGGCCTTCTTCTTGCTTGGAGAGACACCGGGGGACACGGGCTGGATGGCGCAGTGGCAGGATTGGAACCCGAAGACACGGCCACACTGTGTGCAAAGCGGCTGCACTCTGTCCGGTCCCAGCAGCAGCGGGTGGAGCTCAGGGACGTCACCCGACCGGCAGCACGTGACACAGCATTTTCAGTACCGGCCACTCTCGCAGGCACGGGGTGGGACCTCACGATGGTGTTCGCTTACACACGTACATTTCTCTAAGGCCTGATGATTTTCAACACCTGTAGTGCACTTATCTGACATCCTGGGGGGAGCGTCCAAGTTGTGCCCACGGCTTGTTTCTTACTGTTGAGACTTGAGGGCCTTTCTATACACGCTAAGTACGAGTCTGATCAGCTCTGTGCCTCACGAACACGTCTCTACACCTGTAACTCATCTCTTACCTTCTGGACGTTGGCTCCTGACGAGCATGAATTTTAAAGCCTGATGTTATTCAATCTATTACTTTGCTCTTTTATGAGTACTGCTTTCGGTGTCATTTCTAAGGAATCTTTGCCCAACCTAAGGGCATAAAGGTTTTCTTCTAAAATGGTTTTAAGTTTTATACTTAGGTCTGTGATACATTTTAAATTAATTTTTGTACATGGTATAAAGTAGGAGCTGAAGTTCGTGCGTGAGCACAGGGACATCCACCTGTTCCAGGAACTCGTGGAAGAGACGATCCTCTCTCCGCTGAGTTAACGACCAGGTAGTGCCCGGCCTCCATTTTGTTGCTCTTTATCAAAGGTGATTTTTGTCAATTCCAATTATTTTTCACTTCCGTATGAATTTGACACCCACTTTGTCAATTTCTCCAAAAAGCCTGCCAGGATTTAACTGGCATTGCACTGGATCCATAGATGGATTTGGAGTAATTAGTATCTTAACAATACTGAGTGTCCCGACTCATGACCGTGGCACAGCCTACCGCGGACTTAGCTCTTCGTCAGTGATTCTTAGCCATGTTCGATAGTTTCCGGATACGACCCGTTAACATCTTTTGCTTGATTTTCCCAAAGCAGCTTGTATTTTTTGACACTATCAAATACAATGTTTTGAACAAAAATAAACTCAAAATGGATTAAAAACCTAAACGTGAGACCTGAAACCATAAAATTCCCAGAAGAAAACATAAGGCAGTAATTTCTTTGACATCAGCCATAACAACATTTTTCTGGATATGTCTCCTCTGGCAAGAAAAACTAAAGCAAAATGAAACTAGTGAGACTACACCAAAATCAAACGCTTCTGCACCGCGAAGGAAACCATCAACCAAACACCAAAGGCAGCCTACTGAATGGGAGAAGAGGTTTGCAAATGGCGTTACCTGATAAGAGGTTAGTATCCAAAATATATAAAGAACTCATATAACCCAATACCAAAAAAACAAATAATCCAAGTAAAAATGGGCAAAAGACCAAGACGTTTCTCCAAAGAAGACACCCAGACGGCCAACAGACACAGGAAAAGATGCTCAACATCACTCACCATCAGGGAGATGCACATCAAAACCACAACGAGATACCACCTCACACCTGTCAGAACGGCTAAAATAAAAAAAAAACAGGAACGACCAGTGTTGGCGAGGATGTGGGGAAAAGGAGCCCTCGTGCAGTGTGGACAGATTACAAAACCAGAGGAAAACAGTGTAGACGTTCCTCAAAAAGTAAAAATAGAACCCTGCAGGATCCAGTAATCACTCTGCAAAGAAAACGAAGACACAAATTCAAAAAGATACACGCTCCCCTATGCCTACTGTGGCGTTATTTGTAACAGCCATGCTATGGACGCAGCCCAAGTGTCCGTCCGCAGAGGGACAGACCGCGAAGATGTGCTGTGTGAACACGATGGAATACTATTGAGTCATAAAGAGATCGAGATCTTTGCATCGGCAACGACACGGAAGGAGCCAGACGGTCTTACACACGTGGAGGACGTCAGAGACAAACACCGTGTGATTTCATTCGCACGTGGAGTTTAAGAAACAAAGCAAAGAACAAGAGCAATTAAAAAGAGACCAAAAAACCAGACTTCAAATACAGAGAACTGGGGGCCTCCAGAGGGAGGGGGATGGGAGGACGGGCAGAGGAAAGGGGTGAAGGGCACTGGGAAAAACAGACTGTACCCCCGAAACTAACATAACGTATGTTAACTGAACCTGAGTAAAACTAAATATGAAACTTTAAAATAAAAGTGTTTTGAAAATTTTAAAGTTTATTTACTTGGGTGGGGGAGGGACAGAGAGAGAGGGAGAGAGAGAATCCTAAGCGGGCCCTGTGCTGTCAGCGCAGAGCCCAAAGCGGGGCTCAAACTCATGAGCCGTGAGATCATGATCTGAGCGGCACTCAGGGGTGGGACACTTCACCAACTGAGCGGCCCAGGAGCCCCTGAAAACTTTCATTTCTGACTGTTGCCAGTTGTTGAGACACGATTTTCCTGGCGTGTGGTTTTCACCCTTCACCTGCACGCTTTCTGTGTCTTTGTATTTCTTTGTAACGAGTGCAATGTTGGATTTAAAAAACCCCAGACACGGTTGCTGCGGAGCTGGGTCCCTGCTGAGTGTGATTCCTGATGCATTCAGATTGATTTGCATCCTCTTATTTTGAAGTTTATAAGTATTCCGCTGTTTCTATTATTTTTCTTTCCTGTCTATGCATTTGGCCTGATGTACTTCCCCCTTTACTCCAAAGCCCCAGCCCCAACCATTCTGGAACTGTTCCTGTTATTTTTACAGTTACTCTACAAACGCCAACATGCGGATTTAACTTAGGGTCGAAGGTTACTCGTGGTCTTTATTGCCTTCCTGAGCAATACAGAAGTGAGGGAAACCTCGGCGAAGGCACCCCGGAGCCGCTCCCCAGCAAAATGCGGACACCGGCCACGATCCGGGTCCTGTCTCGGCTTCTGAACATCCCAAGTGCAGACTCCCTTCCCGTCGTCGGAGCTCACGTCAGCGTTTACAGCTGCGCAGCCGCGCCTTCCCGCATCGAGACTCCTCTGAAATCACGGCCCTTCGTGAAGAGGCTCCGTCAGAAGCTCCGTAGCGAGAAGGTCTTCCGGAAGTAACCCCTCTCGGTTTTCCCTGTGTCTACAAACGTCTTTACGTCCTTCTGGCTCCTGGAAGGCACTTCTGCTGGACACGGCGGGCTGAGTCGGCTCTCGTATGGAAAGACGTAAGTGTGCCATCCTCCAGCCTCCGCGGTTTCCTGCTGCCGGTCCGCCTGTCCTTCCCGTCTGTCCGCCTGTCCTTCCCGTCTGTCCGCCTGTCCTTCCCGTCTGTCCGCCTGCTTGTGAGACTCGGTCGTGGACCCTGTGCGTCCCTCCAGAGACCCATCAGTCGCCCCAAGTCCTCAGCGTCGGCGGCCTCCACCCATCTTGGGGACACTGTCACTTGCCCCTCCGCATTCTCTTTATTTCTCGGGACCGGGAGTGGCAGAGGCGGGGTCCTTGCCCTGCTCTGTGTCGCTGAGCTCTGTCTCCCGGGGAGAGGTACTTTCTGGCTCGTTGGTCAGCGCGTCGATTATCACGCCTCCTGGGCAGCTCGTCCAGCAAGGCTTCCACGCCGCCGTACAGATCTTGGTCTTCGGCCCGGCCTGCTCCTTCCCCGACTCCGGGCGCAGGGAGCGCGCGCTGGCACCTCCCAGACCGCCCGCCAGGAGCAGCCGCTGTGGGTCTCTCTGCAGGCTGCTCCCTCTGCTAATCCTTGCTCTTTGTGGCCAGCTTCCTTGTCCCTTCATGCTTTCCCCCTCTTGGAGCTTATGATCCTGGGAACTTTTATCTGTGGGAATTCTTTGAAGCTTGCATCAAAAATGGCTTTCTTTGGGGGAAAAATTGTATTTACTTCTACCTCAACCTTGAGACATGATTATCTGAAGACTACTTTCAACTAAATTTTCAGCATGAAATTTTTTAGGACAAATAAGTCACATAAATTAGGGCTCCAAACCCACATGAATCCCAGACGGTGGTGGCATTTCCGAAGGGAGGTGTTTTCTTTCTTCATTCTTTAACTTCCATGGCCAAGGCCACAAAAGGCAAACACCACTCCCTGCTTAGTGTCTGAGCGGCCTCCAAGCACCTGCAGACCCTGGAAATCATCTGGCAGAGTCCCCTGGGCACACCTCTGATTTGATGCCCCTCATCTCTCCAGTTTCCCATGACTTCTGGTCAATGACAGAATCCTTTCTGTTTTGCTTATGTTTTTAAAAATGACATGAGGTCCACCTGAGTGGCTCAGATGGCTGAGCATCCAATGTCAGCTCAGGTCATGATCTCGCAGTCTGTGGGTTCAAGCCCCGCGTCAGGCTCTGTGCTGACAGCTGGGAGCCTGGAGCCTGCTTGGATTCTGTGTCTCCCTCTCTCTCTGCCCCTCACCTGCTTGCGCTCTGTCTGACTCTCAAAAATGGATAAATGCTAAAAAAGTTCTTTAATTTAATAAAAAATCATTACGCCAGCCTCCTCCCGTGTACTCTGTGACACCCAGCCCCGCACTGCCAGGACAGAGGGCTCTGCCCGTTAGGTTTCTTTAAGTCAACGGAACGATTAAAACCTAAAATATCTGTGCTGGGGCACCGGCGGGGCTCAGTCGGCTCAGCATCCAACTCTTGATTTCGGCTCAGGTCGTGATCTCACAGATTCGTGAGATCGAGCCCCGCATCAGGCTCGAGCTGAGCATGGCGTCTGTCTGGGATTCTCTCTCCCTCTCTCTCTGTGCTTCCCCTTCTCACAAGAGCTCTCAAGATAAATAAATATTTAAAAATACATTAAGTGAAACATTTGCGCTGGAACCAACAATCCACACTTGGGGAAACGCAGCTAAGGCCCCTGCAGCCCCGGCCACGCTGAGTGTGCGGCCTGCACCGGCCCCCAGCCCTCGTCCGCACGGCACCCGGGACGCCCCCTCTCTAACCAGGCGGACTCCGGTCCCGTCACAAGTGTGATTTTCACAGGTCCACTGCTTTTAGGAGAATGTCCAAACCACTTCCCAAGACACGGTCCGCTGACAGCACGGGCCCCGCCCACCTCCCGCCTGGCACTGGACCCCCTCGCTCCCCCTGCAACGCCAGACCCTCCTAGCCTCACCCCTGCTTCTGCGCCCGCTGCACATTCACAGGACGGGAAACTAAAGGCGGAGCAGAGAGGAACAGAGCGGCCCCTGCCAACACGGGTCAACATGGACACAGGGCGTGGACTGCGGCCAGCCTGCTGCGAAAGAATCGCTAAGTGTGACGCCTGTAAGGAAGTTGCGGAATGCTCGTTGGGACACACATGTTACTGACCAAGAATACATGTACGTACGGCAAAAAGAGTAAAGGATGTAAGGACATGATAAACCCAAATCCGAAGCCGCGGCTGCCCCCGGAGAGGAAGGGAGGGGCCTCGGTGGTACAGGTGTATCCTGACTTCCAAGTAAGAAATAACAGATCTGAAACAAAAACTAAAGACAAAACAGTAACTTGTAGATTTGACCAAGCTAGTTAATAGGTATCCCTCAGATTATCTATACTTTCCTGAATATTTAAGATCTTTTATGCTAAGAGAAGAAGACCGGGATCTCATTGGGGATGGTCTTTTCTAGAGGCGCCGGGAGGCCTCTGTGTGGAGGCCCCTGGGCCTCCGGTCTCCACCCAATGCGGGGCTCCGTCTGGCCCCGGCCCCCGGCTGCCATCCAGACTCGGCGGCCGCAGGTGCAGCCCCGTCCCCGGGTCGCGGCCCCGCCTCTCCCGGTCCGCACGCACGCACAGGGGTGAGGCCGCCTCTCACCGCCCCGTCCTGCCCGTGACCTTCTCCCGGAGCTTCTGTCTCCCATCCCTCCCAGAGGAGGGCCCCTCGCACGCACGGCTGCCCTCTTTCAAAGTGGCCTTGATGTTTGAGAGACGCTCAGAGGACGGAGCGACCCCGGCCCTCCTCAGCTGCTGCTTGGAGGAGAGAGATGAATCCCGAGCCCCCACATCAGGAGTTCCTGAAAACTGCATTTCAGGCTCCGCGCAGGCCGCGTGTTTGCGTATGAGGCGACGGAACGGAAGTTCACAATGACCACGTGACAAGCCAAGTGCAGATGATTCACGTGCGACGCGCACTTTCTAAAACGGAGGAAACGGGGCAAAGAACCAGGTTCCCTTTTACTTTTCACACAGAGGAACTGCGATAAGAGGGGCAACTTTTCACCTTCAATTGCGTCATTAAGCCTTCCTCATATTTCTGGCCCGGAAGAAAGGAGCAGCCCGCTGGCGCCAGGGGACTCTCCCGCGCACCCGTCTTCGTGGAGACGCGGTTCCGAGGCCACTCGAACGGCAGGAACTGTTTCCCGTCCTCTGTTCAGAGCCGGGCGCACCGGCTTCAGCTATGCAGGCACCATCTCTGCTGTGACCTCATCTGAAATATTCACCGCCCGGCCACCGCACGCCACACACAGTTACCGACCAGACATGCAGAGCACGGCCGTTTTAAAATCCGCACCCACACCCCCGGGTTCGGGGCGCAGGCTGGGGACGGAGCTGTAAATCACACTTCGTTATGCAGCCACAGCCTGAGGCATAAATGAGCCGGGGGCCCAGGCCGCCAGCCTGCGGCGTCCGCTCTATTACCTCCACGCCAATCTCTATTATCTCTCACCAGATACTTATTGGCAGGTGTCTGTCCACGTCTGAGAACACTCCAAATGGGGAAATGACAAAGGTCACGGCCAATCAAACACATTCTGCGCGTTCCCGGGGGGCATGCCGGCACGCACAGGCTCCGGACGGCAGATCCGGGCAAGGGAGGTGGCCCACGGCCCGCTCCTGGTTCTGGGAAGGGGACCATTGCTCCTATGTGCCCGGAAGTCCTAACTGAGATGAACACTTTACAGTAAAAAAGATAAACAAACAAAATAATAAAAAATACTGGAATATTTCTAAGGTTCCTATGAGTGTTTACCCTTAGGTTGACGTATTGTTAGTAGGAAAAGAACCAGCAGGACATATGTGCACGTGTGCACGCGCACGCGCACACACACACACACACACATGCTTAACGACTGACTGATTTAAGGACCTGGCGCCCCGACGCGGGAGGCGGCAGCGGAGGCCCGGGCAGAACCAACGCTGCACCTGCGGCGAGGAAGGCAGGTTCCTTCCTGTCCAGGAGCCCGTCTTTGTTCTGTTCAGGCTTCGGACGACATGATGGGGGCTCACCCACGTTAGGGGCGGTGACCTGCTGTATTCAAAGTCCACCAACTTAAACGCTTATCCCCTCCAAGAACGCCTCCCCAGCACCGTCCAGAACAGGCTTGACTAAATCCTGGGCCCAGCCGGCCCACTTACTCAACCATCACAGCCCGTGCCCGCCCAGACCGGGGTCTGTCTTCAACTTCAAAAAGACATTCTTTGGGGCACCTGGGGGGCTCAGCCAGTTGAGCGTCCGACTTCGGCTCGGGTCATGATCTCACAGTCCGTAGGTTCGGGCCCCGTGTTGGGCTCTGTGCTGACAGCTCAGAGCCTGGAACTTGCTTCAGATTCTGTGTCTCCCTCTCTCTCTGCCCCTCCCCTGCTCACACTCTATCTCTCTCAAATAAAATAAAGACATAAAAAAATAAAAAAATAAAAAAAGAAGACATCTTCAGTGCAGGGCTGGCCTCCGAATCTCTTCAAATGCCAAACCACTGGCCCGGAGTGTCCGTTTTAATCAACAGAAGCATCAACGCTTCTCACAGAGCGGCACACTCCCAAGGCTCCCAGATAAGAAGTCTCTCCAGGGTGCTGGGAGAGCGTTCTGGAACTCTCTGCTCCTCTTCCACACCTGCCCTCTACAACCCACTTCTGCCTCTGGCCCTTAAGGGAGCGGCTGATCCTTCAACACAGAACAGGCACTCCAGCAAAAAGGGTGAAGAGTCCAAGCCCAAGGGCCTGATATACCTCCACTGGCGGCTGTCAGGGCCGAGGCCCCGCCCGTGCCACCAACAGAGGAGCAGGGGCCCGGCCTCACGAGCTCACATCACAAGCACCGAGCTGTCCGCACAGTCCTGTCTCCTCTATGGACAGAATCAAAGGCATCCTTTTAATGCTGCTCTGTCGAAACCCCATGAATTATACAGGCCCCGAAGGGCTGTGGGGGCCGGAGCCGGCGCCACATCGGGAGGGGGATTAAGTGTCACCAATCTCAGCTGCCCTTGCCGCGGCCCCTCCCGTGTCCCAGATGTGAGCGCTGCTCCCCCGGGGCCACCGTCTGGCCCGGGAGCAC
This sequence comes from Mungos mungo, assembly GCA_004023785.1. Taxonomy (NCBI): domain Eukaryota; kingdom Metazoa; phylum Chordata; class Mammalia; order Carnivora; family Herpestidae; genus Mungos; species Mungos mungo. The sequence continues at coordinate 32,389 of PISW01009573.1, read as the reverse complement.
CGCTCCAGGAAGGTCTGTGCGGCCCTGCCCGAGCTGGTCAACCCTGCCGTCTTTTACATTTTGTCAAGGACGTTTGCTCCTGGCAAATTAAGAGGAAGGGCATCCTGCTGTGGGTCCTGATTATTTTTTCTTTGAAGCAAGAAATGACATCACAGCAGTTAATAACTCAAAGCCTCAGTCCTCTGTAGACGCAGCTTGGCCCAAGGAGCGTTAATGGTCAGAGCGGGAGAGCGCAGCTGGGGGGGGGGGGGGGGGGGGGGGGGGGGGGGGGGGGGGGGGGGGGACAGGGAGCAGGGTTCTGTCCCCACCCCGGCAGGCTGCGGCCCTGGAGAGGCGGCAGGGCCTTGGACAGGGGCCGAGCTCCCGAGCCTCCCTCCGGCCACCGCTCGGCCCGGCCCGGCCCTCCCACCTCCGGAGCCCAGCTCCTAGCCACCACCGCCCAGGGCGCCAGGGCCCGGGTGCCAAAGACAATGACAAGGCCGAGGACACAAAAGCACTTTTTCCACGCATGCTCCTCAGAAGAGACAGACTGGTGCCCCCCTTGAGCCCCCCTTTCCTCGGCTGGCAGGGGCAGCCTCCGCACCCACGACCAGGACCAGGCCTTGTGGGAGGTGGCGCGTCACAAGGGTCGGGCCACTTGGGCCTCCACGTCCGTAGTGACGAGCAGCCACTCCAGACCCCGCCCTTGGAGTACACGGAGGAGGGGGAGCCTCGGCCCCCACGAGGGCTGCACCTGCCCCCGCTGATGCCTGCCAGTCCCAGGCGAGTGCCTGCCAGACCCGCGTCTACACAGAGGGGAAGGAGTCACTCTCTTCCCACCACAGAGCAAACAAAGACACTGACTTGGCCAAAACTGTGAGGTTTTCAAGCATCCTTGGGAGGCATCCCCAGCTACTCAGCTACCAAACACGTGGGAGGAGACAGACCAGGGCCACGGCCACCCACCACTGGACCGCGCCGGAGACAGACGTGGGCTGGGCGGGCCTCCGGCTCGCACCGCTGCTGACTCGGAGCCCCTAGCGCCTGGGCCTCGCATCACCTGTGTCCCGTGCCAGCTGAGTGCTTGGCCCTGTGGGGCGGACGGAGCCTGGATGGAAATGACCTGTGTCCTGGGCTCCCTCCATGGCCCCCACCCTCCATCAGAGCGCCGCTCCCCCAGGCCTCATGAGGGCGCTGTGCTGTGCAACTCCTACACCAAGAGAACCTGGTATCCTCTTGCGGGTCTGGCCTTGGCAATGGGGCACCCGCCGAGGCCCTGAGCCGCTGTCCCTCCATCTGTAGCCCATGTGCCTTTTCACAGCTATGCTGTTCCAATCAGGCCCCAAAGGAGCGCACACGGGCCTCTGACGTCCAGGGTCTCCGGGCTCTGGAAATCTCCGGGCTCCCTCCCTCTTCCTCCTCTGTACTTGCCATCCCGTGGGCACTGGCCTGCGGGAGCCGTGTCCCACGGGCGCTGTTCTGTGGGCGCCAACCTGTGGGTGTCACGTGGGCACCGTGTCCAGAGGGTGCTGCCCTGCAGGTGCCGTGTCCCGCGGGCACCATCCTGAGGGTGTTCTGCACGCCAGCTTCGGTGACCGCGCTCCCGTGGGGGACGAGCCTCTGTCCCCTTGCCCGTGTCTCCTGCACTTGGGTCCGGAGGCTGGACGGGAGTCCGACGTGACCTGTTTGGCAAGAGCTGCTGGAGAAGTAGGCCCCTCCCACTCCACGCCTGGGGGCATGCGGGGTCTGCGGTCACAGGGTCCCCGCTCTGTGACGGGCTGACCGATCGGCAGGTCCAGGCGCTGCTGGAAGGCACCGTCCGTTACGGAGCCCCGGGGGCGGTGCTCTGCTCCCTCGGCACTTATGGCCGCCCGTCTCCCCCCCCGCCGGACGCGGTGCGGGGACCGGGAGAGCACCGTGCTCGCTCAAACCCCCTCTGCGTCCACGGCGCGGCCCCAGCAGCAGCGAAGGCGAGCCGTGAGGTTCTGTTCAGGAATCGTGACGAATCCACAGACTCGCACGTTCGGGGCGTTTCAGGCCGCTGCCTCCTCTTCCTCCTGCCAGCCCTGCCACGTCCGGCCAGCGGGGGCCCATGGGCTGGGCGTCCTCTTCCCCCGAGAGACCCCGCTTTCCTCACGACGGCACGTCCCGGACGCCCCTGCACGCTCCGCGTCCCCGCCTGGTGCCGAGTGTTCCCGAGGGGCCCTGGCTCCCGTGGATGGGAAGGGGGTACGCCTCCACGGGCGCGGGCTCCCCCCAGCCCATCCTGGGGCCGACAGTTTGCAGGGAAGGGCCTCCACGACAGGATTTCACTTCCTTCAGAGAGAACGCAGCACGGCTTCATAGTTACGGTGAGAAGGTTCTTACTCCTTTGATTTGGTGCTCGATTCTCTCCTGCGGTAAAGGTTTTCGTCCCTATCACATTCTCCTAATTACTTACTGGCTGTATCCTAACGTGTATTTTTGTGTGACACACGTATTTCAATGCGCGTGTACAGAAGAGCTTCGAGACAGCGCTGATATGACTCACGATCTGACTGCCGAGTTTCAAATGTTTTCTGCGATCCTGTTTGTGTCTCAGACACGTCCCAAGAGGCTCCACATTCAAACTGTGTGAACGCGTCTTTGAAGTAATTTTTCTCAGTGTGATTCAGCCACCAACTCGAGATAGCGTTAGGTTCATTTTTTAGGTTTTAATTCCATTCTTGCTTTTTAAGGACAGCTTTCCTATTTACGTTTAGTTGGGCTTCATGATTATGTAAAGTGATACGTGACTGTGGGGTGAAAAATGAAGGCATCCGGAGAAGCCGGGCTGTGTCCCCGCAAAGGCCAGACCTTCCCCCTCCCCGGGCTCTGGCTCGTCCTTGCACTGACGCGGGTCTGGAACATAAGCAAACGCGAGTGTGCCTGGGGAAGGTGCGCGTGGGGTGGGGGCGGGAGCGCGTGTGCACACACTCCTGTTCTCCCGAGCAGCCGCAGCAGGTCAGCGATGGGAAGCCGCGCGGGCTGGCTAGTAAGCACTGCGGGGCCCCAGGCACCTGCCTCCCTCCGCACCCCTCCCGCGCTGCAGCCCCCAGGCTCGCGGGCACGGCGCGCTGCACTTTCTCCAACTTGCCCCCTGGATCGCTCCCGGGGCAACAGGGCGAGCACTGTCGGCTGCCGGAGAGCACCGAACACCGCGGCGTGCAGTGTCACCGGGCCCTGCTCTCACCCGCCGAAGCACTCCTACCCGGCTGCCACCTGCACTCCCTTCCCGGCTTGTGGGCACCGGACGCCGCCCCGGGCTGCTGCGCATGCGCGGAGTGCACCGGCCCGAGGGCCCGTCGGACTCTGAGACAGCTGCGGTCTCCCACTCAGGTCTAAGAACGAATGCAGAGAGACCCCACTAGCCTTCACCCACAGGCAGGCCAGCGCCCAGCTCCTCGCGGTGCCCGGCCGCACGCCGGGCCAGCTGTTCGGCACCCGCCACCGCGCCGGGCGCGCCTCCGCCGGGGCGCAGCAGCCTGCCGGAAATCTTCAATGCGCGCGCAGGACTTGAACACCCCTGTGTGGATGAAAATGTCACGTGGCTAGCACTGGGCACTCCCCAGCGCCCGTGGGCGGGGACGTGGCACGCGCGTGTCTCTGCGTGCATGGGTGTGGACGGCGGCGCGATTTCTTCCAAAGCCTACTCCTTCTCACCTGTCTGGGTTCCCGGTAAGGAAATATTAATTCCGACCATAAACATTCTACTGTTTAGATCCTTGGCTGTTACTTTTCTCTTAGAGGGGGAAGGCGGGGGGGGACTGTGCACACACGTGGGGGAGGGGCAGGGGGAGGGAGAGAGGGAATCCTAGGCAGGCTCCACCACACTTGGCACGGAGCTGATGCAGGGGTCGATCCCACGACCCAGGATCATGGCCTGAGCTGATACCCAGAGTCGGACGCTCAACCGGGTGAGCCACCCCGGCGCCCCTACTGTTTTTTTCTATTTGAAAACTCCTACATGGGTAAGAAGAAAGCTCCGGCACAACTGGAACCTGCCCACTAGATTTGGGCTTTCCGCGTTCTTACCTGCACGACTCAGAACCCAGGTTTAGCACTCTCCTGCGACAACAAACAGACGTCCTTAATGAACTAATACGCTTCCTCCTGGTCCTCCTTCCCCCTGACCTCGTCGCTCCTGGTTTGCGTGTGCTCCAGTGTGACCGGGACACTGTGCCCGGCGTTTCCTCTCCAACTCTTCCATGAAGGAAGAGCAACGGCCAAGGCAGACACTGCGGCGAATCTGGCGGGCGCGCTCCGGGGGGACGTGCGCTGGGGATCCCCAGCTAACCTGTGGGCCCGGAAGGACGGCGTTCGCCCTGTGGGAAGACTTAGCTCATGACCTGCCCAGCACTCTATTCTTCTACCATCTGTATGGTGCTTAACTAGATGCTGAGTAAATACAAAAACTTTTCCTGTTGTGCGGGAGCAAGAGAGTGACAGGTCAAGAGCCCCCGGGGTCTGAGCGGAGGAAACAAGCCTGTCCCTGGACAGCCGTCCCCATGCCAGCCCTTCCCCTGAGCCCCGGAGCTCAGAAGGTAAGCATGGTCCTGGGCGGGCATTTACCTCTTCCCTGACTTTCTTTCTCTTTGCACCTCGGTGACCTCCCTCTGGATCTTAAGTTCAGAGGATGTAGCCAGGGGTATGGATGAATCAAGGGCTTTTCTTCATTCGCTGTCACGCAAACGCCTCGCGTCGCTGCAGAACCCCCGGTCTCCGCGGTCTCACGGTGCGCCCCGCCGTACCCCCGCCGCCCCGGGCTGTGCCGGTGGCTGTTTAGGCTCTTCTCCCCTTTCTGCGGTGCGGTCGGAGCCGCTGCGATCCTGCTGCTGTTCTGAGAGGGCTTCGAGAGCCCCTGGTGCCCCAGAGCCACCCGGGGGGCCCGCCCGGCACTGCTGCTCCGGCAGGCCGCCGGGACCCGCGCCGGAGACTCTGCCTCTCTAACAAGTTCGCCGGTGCTGCGGACGCCGCTGGGCCGAGGGCCACACTGTCTAACGCAGCACCTCTCAACACGATGACCCGACGATGGGGGACGTCTTCTGTCTGTTCCGTCCAACCGGCAGCCGCCAGCCCGGGGCGTCCCGAGTACCCGCAGGTGGTCGGCGCCGCTGGGGAGCTGAGCTCCTCGCCGCGTCTACACCCAGTTAACCCAGGCCTGACCAGCGCAGCTCTGAGAACCGCTAACCCCGGAGGACACCAGGGCACAGCAGACGTACCCCCCGTCTCTCCCAGGTGAAGCCTGATTATTTCTGAAGTGCTCTTCACCACTGACACTCCCACCAGGGTGGACGGCAGTGTTTGCGGCTCCACATCCCCCCTCCTCCATGAGATGTGCTGAGTGATCTTTCACACCTAAGCAGCTGAAACACGTCACACGGCTCGGCTGGAGGGCCCCAGGGCAGGGCCGGGGGGGGCCCACAGTCTGACCCTGAGGACAGAGCTCCTTGGGAGGACCAGCCCTTTACTCAGAGGGCTCTCCCCCCAGCCTCGCTGCCGGGGCCGAACTTCCCTTCTGTCCCAACTACTTGGTACGGCCTTGCAAGCTGAAGATCGAGTTAAACACATTTGAAAAAGGAGGCTCCAGGGTTCCACTTTGTCGGGGTTTGTGTTTTGACTCTTTGGTTTTGTGTTTTGGATTCTGAGTATTTTTAGCCAGTGTTTTAAAAGAATTTAACTTCTTTTGATGTATAATTGACAGGAGGTGGGATGCAGCGGTCTAATCACACTGCCTAGTGAACTGGGACAAAAGGTGGGGTCCTCACGCCTCTCGACGCAGAGCCTGCCCCTCCCCCGGGACTCCCGCGCTGCGGGGGAGGCGGGAGGACAGCACCGTGGTTTCCAGCACCGCTGATTAATCCGTCCATTCTCAACTTCCGCATAAATGAACTCATCCCGTATGCACGCTTGGCATTTTGCTTTTTTGGGTTAACATGGATGTTTTTAAGGTTCATCCCCGTGGCCATGAATGTCATTCCACTGTGATGCATTCATCCTTTTTCCTGCTGGCAGATACCCGAGTGGTTTCTAGTTTGGGCTAATGTGAATGAAGCTGCTACAAACATTCTTGCACAAGGATTTGCCGTGTGGGTGCGTGTGTGTGCACATAAATGTTCAGTGTAAATACCCAGCAACGAGGTTGTTACATCAGAGGGTAGATGCATGTTCAGTGTCACAGGAAACTGCCGGTTTTCCAGAGGGTGGTGCCCCTTGGCCCCCCCACCAGCCCCGCCGAAGACCTTTCAACATACATGTCAATGCGCAGCCTTGTCCGTTACTTTTATTTTAGCGATTCTGATGCGTGTGGCGCAGTGGCGCTTTGCCGTGGCTTAATTTGGGTTTCCGTCTGCGAGTGTTCACGGCCGCCTGTCTCTCCTCTGTTGTGGGAGGTCTGAACCTCTTGTCCACTTCTGTCTTTGTGATACTGGACAAGAGGCCTCCATCGGGCGTAAGCATTACACACACGTCCCCCCAGGCCTCTCCTGACCATTCTGGACTCTACTTGGTCCCATTATCGATACTATTATCTAACCTCAAACCACACTGTCTTGGCTACTGTGGCTTATTGTAGATCTTGAAATCAAAGGGTTAAGCTCTCCAGCTTAGTTCTTTAGCTAAATTTTATAAATTTTGCTATCTTAGGTCCTTTGCATTTCCATATAAATTTTAGAATAAGCTTGACAGTTCAAAAAAAAAAAAAAACCTTGATAGGAATCTGACTGGATTGCATTAACTCGTAAAATCAATCTGGGAGAATAAACAGTAAGAATCCTTCAATTCAAAAGCATGGTATATCTTACCGTGTATTTCTTCAATTTCTTTCACCCATGCTTTGCAATTTTTAATGTAAAGATAAGTATCTTTAGCTCAACGTATCCCAGAATATTCTTAGGAATTTCATGTTATTATACATGGTAATGGTCTCTAGGTCTCATCTTCCAGGTGGTCATTGCTAAGACAGAGAAATTCAGTGGACTTTTGCATGTTAACCTTGTATCTGGCATCTTGATTAGTTCCTTTTTTAATTTAGAAACATTTCGTGTTCTCTACACACGCAGCCGATGGAGACAGTTCAGTTTTTTCCTTTTCAATCATAACTTTTGGTTTCCTTTCATCCCTGACTGCCCAGTGAGGTCTCCGAGCACAATACCGAGCAGAAGGGGTGCGAGCAAACACTCTGGCCTCATTCTCAACACGGGGGGGGGGGGGGGAAGCATGTGCCAAGTTCACCATTAAAGACGATGTAAGCGGCAAGATCTGGGAGACTTCCTTCATCAGTGAGAGCGCTTCCTTCTATTTCCGGTCCACTGAGAGTTCTTTCCATGAGGGGGCACTTAATTTTATCAAGTGTTTTTTCTGCATCTTTTGACATGATCGTATGGTTTTCTCCTTTATTCTGTTAATGGGATCGATGACATTGATTGATTTTTGAATGTCTAGCCAACCATGCATGCCTGTGATAAATCCCACTTAATTACAATGCAATATCACTTTTATACACTACTTGATTCAATTTGCTAATGCTTTGTCAAGGGATTTTGCATCTATATTAATGAGGAATACTGGTTTATAATTTTCTTTTCTCACAAGGCCCGTGTCTCATTTTGAATCTGTTACACTGACTAAAAAAAGAGCTGCGACATGTCCACTCCTCCATCATCCTCTGGAAAAATAAGACTGGATTACCTCTTCCTTAGACGTGTGAACATTAACCAGAGGTCATCTGGGCCTGTCGTCGTCTTTGTAGGAAAGTTCTTAATTACTAATGACATTTCTTTAATAGATAGAGGGCTCTTCTGGCTTCTTCTATCTTCTTGTGCAAAGTTTGATCAATTGTAGCCATCAAGAAACTTGTCCATTGCATCTTGGTTGTTGAAAGTTTTGAATAATGTTCCCTTATTATATTTAAAATGGCTGTAGGACCTGTAGTGATGTCCCCTCTTTACTCATAATACTGGTCATTTCTTCCTTTTGCTTTTCATTTGCCTGGTGGGAGATTTTTCAGTGCTACTGATCTTTTCATTAAGCCAACATTTTGGGGCTTATTTATTTCATCTCTAGCTTGCCCATTTTCTGTTTTACTGATTTTAGCTCTGTTCATTTTTGGTTCCTTTCTTCTGCTTACTTGGGGATTAATTTCCTCTGAAGGCGGAAACTAAAATTATTTAGGGGTGCCTGGGTGGCTCAGTCGGTTAAGCATCTGGCTTCAGCTCAGGTCATGATCTCACAGTTCGTGGGTTCGAGCCCCGCGTCAGGCTCTGTGCTGACAGCTCAGAGCCTGGAGCCTGTCTTTGGGTTCTATGTCTCCCTCTCTCTCTGACCCTCCCCTGCTCACGCTGTCTCTCTCTGTCTCTCATAAATAAATAAAAAACATTAAAAAAATTTTAAAAATAAAAAAATAAAATTATTTCAGTCTTTCTTCTTTTCTGTGGAACGCACTTACAGGAATACATCTGCTCTCTCAACCCTGCTTCAGTGCATCCCACAAACTCACATATGTCGTGACTTCACTACTCATCCTGCTCAGAGTATTCTCTGCTCCCCTCTGACGTCTTTGACTCAAGGGTTCGTTAGAGCTGTGCGGCTTGCTTTTCAAAAACTCAGGAATTTTTAGGCCTCCTTTGTACGGAGTTCTGACTTAATTCACTATGGTTAGATAACAGACAGGGGGTATGATTTCAATCCTTTTAAATTTTCGGCCTTGTTTCATACAGCCCAGGAGGTAAATGATCTGGGTTACTGGTCGTCACATACTTAACAAGAATGCCGCTGGTTAAGACCAGGCAAGCTGCTTGATGATATTTTTATGTCTCTCCTACATCATCACTGATTTCTGGTCAATTCCTTTTATCAGCTGCTGAGAGACAGAAAAACCAGAGCCTCCAGCTGTGCCTGTGCTACATGTCCAGCAGTATCAACAGCCTGAACATCTTCTCATGTTAGTCACTCCGCCTCTGGGCCCCTACATCACTGAATTTATCAATTCAAATGCTGATCACGGTCAAATGTGAAGAGAGAGGAACATCTCTCCCCCGTCCCTACCCGAAAAACCAGGCTGAGACAGGCGTCTCTGGGTGTCTCCTAGGGCTAGCAAACGGACTGGTTTTCTAGTTCACCCTTTGTCCAAAAGCACAGCCTTTCGGTCTCTGGCGTGACTTAAGTGCCTCAGCTCCGCGTTCCCTCCCTATAAGGGGCACAGGATCTAGATCCCGTCTCAAGGGTAGAGACCCAGGCCTAGAGACCAGCACCGCCTTTTACTTGGGCCTCTGATAACACCCCAACTTTCCCGCAGGCTTTCCTGCAGGCACCTACAGGCTGTTATGTCCTATCCACATTTGGGTGTTCTCAGGATGACGTGACGTACGCCATATTTAATGTTTCGTGCGCAACAGACCTGCCCCTCACCCACACAGGCAGTGACACAGGGATCTGAGTCATCCCCCGGGCTCCCCAACTCCGGACTTAGCACTCGGCTCTTGACAGCTCCTCTCTCTCAAGTCTAATGTCCAGGAGGCTGAGTAGCAAGGACTGTGCCTTGCCTGCCTCTGCGTTGTCTTGTTTGCTGTCCTGGCCCCGATCTGGGTCAGTGCTCGTGAGTCCCCTGATGAATGGAGCTGGTGGGCACAGGTCCCGAAGAGCCAGCCTGAGCTGTCTGGGCTTTATCTGGTGATCCACGGAGCTGCCAGCAGAGGCGATTAGGCAGGAAGGCAGGACAGCTGCCTGGGTGGCCTGGAGCTTCGGGGCCTCGGAGGACCCGCAGCAGCACAGGCTGAGCTGGCGCCCTCTGGAGGCCCGCCTCGTCCCTGCGAGGCTGGCTAACACTGAAGTGTTTAAAGAAAGGGAATTAGACAGATTGAGTGCATCTGTTTCTCTCAACTACACAGAAAAGTAAATGATTCACTTGAACGGACGCAGCTTAGGAACGATGAGAGACACATGTCACGATGAGCCCGCTGTTCTCCAGAGAAGAGATTTCAGAGTTGCCTGGGAAGGGGTGGGGCTTGGAATTGGTGAAGGGCCCACTTCCAAGGTGTCACTATGACGCTCGCCGTCCGAGGTCACTGACACTGCCCGTCTTTGCTCCCAAGCCGTCCTGAAAGATGAGGTGACACTCGTCCGGGGAACTAATGGGCCGTCACCTCTGAATGCGACCTCTCCACCTACGCTGTGACCTGGCCCGGACGACTAGTGGGAGGGGCCAGGGACGAGGGCAATGCATGGTCAGGGCCATTGTGTCCACTGCTCCGGAGCAAAAACAGCATGATGTCACGTCCAAACCATCTTCACATCATGTATTTTCAAGACCTGCCGTGGCGCGGTGTCCCCGAGGCCGACGAGGGAACGGAGCGCGGGCTGCCCAGCACTGACCCGCCTCAGCCCGCCGAGCGGCTGGAGTGCCCGCCTCTGATTCCTGCACGTCTGTCCTCCCCCTACTGGGCAGCCTGGGCTCCGGCTCCAGGCTCTCCCTGCCCCCAGCCTTACTGCTTTCCTTCCCTTATTTATTTACTCTTTTTTTGTTTGTTTGCTGGGGGGGTGCCTAGGCCCAGCCAACTGTGGCTTTCACACCACAACCCACACAGTTCAAAGCTATCATGGTGTAACCCCGCGGACGATGCAGCGGGGAGGCGGGGGGGCCGGGGAAGGCCCGAGTGACGGGCACAGGCCATCAGAAGGGACCTTTCTGACCTCCGTCACAGCCTCGGTCTCTCCTGCTTCTTTGCTGGGACCCGGCAGTGCTCTGAGTCGGGTAGGCTGCGTAATGAATTCCAGAAAGGCCTGGTGCTGATATGTTAATAAAGGTGCCGACAGCACAAAATAGATTCAGCACTTCAATATCCTGAATAAAAATTGTTGTTTTCCACAGCCTGGAACAACATTATGTGGCTGCGCTCTCCACAAAATACATGAGTTCCTATTTCCTCATGAGTTTTCTGGGTCACATAGATTTCTGCACCAAGTCTATACTTCTGCTTCAACAGTTAGGAGAGTCTTTCAGTATCATTTTTCCTGGAATAATTTGTTATCCATCATTTTTATGGCAGCATTAAATTTTAAGAGAGAATTGAGAAGGATAGAAAATCCACTGCATATTTCCAACCCCAAAAGAAAGCCTTTAATAAATTTGGGACTTCTCGGTTTTACATTCAGATCTGACCCCAGGACTAAAAACCTGCCTGGAGCCATCTGTCCCTCATGCAGGAATGCGGGGCGGGCCCTCCGCCAGAGGAGGGCTCCCCGCTGGCCCCCGCTGCCAGGCTGAAGCAGACCCGCAGTATGTAATCCAAGAGGCCCGGTGGAGGCGCGGGGGACGGGCCACATCACCCTCCACCCCAACGAGCTCCGACTGGTATTTACACGCGCACACGACAGGACAGCAGGTGCATCAGACCGGGGAGGCCAGGCACCCGGCATCCACCCACACCACCCTTAGCGGATGCCAGCGCACCAGGCCCCGTGCAAGCTGGCCTCGTACGAGCAGCAGGCGTGAACACGGTGGCGCTAGGACACAGCCAGCACGCTCGCGGGGCCCGCCCGGCAAAGTGCTACACGCACACAGAGAAAGGGACCCTTCCTCTGAAACACGGCAGACGGCCACCCTGCTAAGCTGACGTGGTCTGTCACGTCCTCCACGCGTGGGCCCAGCCCCGCTAACAGCCAAGAGCACCGCGACGGAGCGCTGCACGGGCTCATCTGCAGAACCCCACGGGTGCCTGGTGCTGCCGAGTCCGTGAACCAGGCCAGGCGGCCACCGGGGAGAAGCCAGGCCTGGCTGAGGGGAGGCGGAGACCGCAGTCCAGGCCCTGCAGCCCCGTGAAGAGAGGCTCTCCGGCTCCCGTGCCCCCCCGCCCCCCTCCTGACTGCCCGGGGAGCTCAGCGCCCCCCATGCCTCTGCCTCAGGTCCCCCCCGCCCCCCAGCACGCCTTCCTGAGCAGGCTCAGAGGGCTGAGAGAGGAAAACGGGTCTCTGAATACCCATGATGTGCTGAGACCCCCTTGGAAATGGGAAGTTCTCTGCAATAATGCTCTTAAAGACCAAGGGAACACAGGGCTGTGACTAATTTGCAAGACAGCAAGGCAGCCAGGTCCCCGGGGAGGACAAAGCCCGGCCAGGAACACCACACGCTTCTGGTCCCAGCCCAGCGTGACGCACAGCGAGAAATCTTCCTCCCCTTTCAAGAACAGAAAGATTAATGTCTGCATCACACTGACTCCCTGGACTCCGCGATTCAAATGAGGAAATAACTGTTATTTATTAGGGCCGCGGGCTTCTTTCCTCCTCTCCCGGAGCTTCCACAAGCCAGCGCCATGCGGCTCGGGCAAGGGTTTCTGGGTTGGTGGATCGCGTCATGGGATGCCGGACGGGCAGGGTCTCACCGAGAGACACGGATGGAGACGCCAGGGTTTCCCTGTGTCCCTGGCGCAGGGGTTCCCACTTCAGTTCTGACCATAAACACGGGGTGCGGCCAGGCCAGGAGAGCGCAGGTCTCAGGGGTCCAGCCCCTGGGGAGGAGGGGGGTCTGCACTGCCACCAAAACGGGGCTGAGGGGGGGCAGGGAACGGCCGAGGCCACACACGCGGCACGCGGCCCTGCGGCGCAGGGAGGGGAGCTCTGAACGCCGGCCTGTGGCCTCCCGGCGGGCGGCTTCGGCGTCGAGAGGAGCACCGGGAGGGACACGGAGACAGTGCCCCGCTCCTGGCCAGCGACAGCTCGGTGACAGCCACCAGCGCACACAGAGCAGCTACGGTGGCGACAGGCAGGTGGGGGCTTTGCCCGCGGCTTCCGTTTACTTGTTTGCGGTTTTTATTCTTCCCTCCGGCACAGCGTGGGAGGCTGACTCCTTACCACAGCCGTACACGTATGTGTCCCCGCTGGTCCCCCTGCATGGTGGGGTCCCACGCCAGGGGACGGCGTTTACCGGGTTCGGGCCTGCTGGAAGGCCACAGCCCCACACCACCCAGGGCGCCTGGCATCGGCGACACAGCACACGCCTGCTGTGACGGCGGGGAGGACGCTCCGCCACAGCCCCCTGGCTCGGGAGGCCCGCGCACTCGGCGCTGGGCCCAGGCCCGAGGGGCGGCCCTCCACCCGGACGGCTCACCCGCAGGAGGCCGGCCCCGGGTTTTCCTTCCCGGCAAACCGGCAACAAAACGAACGTGAAAATGATGTGAACCTGTGGGTTTTTTGCTGGAACTCTTTCAACCTGATCTAAACACCCAGAATTTCACTTGTTAATTTGGTCAAATTACCTCCTTTGAAAACTTGCTTTTGCAACTTTTGTTGTATTATTAGATTTTGCAATAGGACTTATTTTAACAATGTACAATATAATTAGGCATTTAATGTCATTAAGAAAACTTATGAGCTTTTATGAGTTGAAAAACAGCCCCAAATGGTATTTATGAGCTATCCAGACTAAAAATAGCACCCTCCTGCCTCAGTGAGCCACATTTAAAAAAACGTACAGTCACAAATAATATGTCTAATTATGTATTAAACTAATTCTCGCCTTCACCTTTTGAATTTCTAAACTCCTTACCTCATGTATCATTTTAATTATTTTTCCAGTTCATTCCCAAGGAAACTGGCTGATGGGGAATTAATTAATGGGTCCAATAAAGAGGCTGCCGGCATTGTTCCTCCACAATCAGAGCCCCGGCCTCATCTGCGTGTCTGCTTTATTCTAAACAATAGCACTGCTGAGATTTCGCAGTGAAATCGTTAGCTCATTACAGAGGACACAATCATATCCATTTCCACAGATACTCGTCAGTTATCACATTTCACCGCAACATGAGTCCCTGAATAGGGCAGCCACCGGCGCCCCAGCCCCAGGGCTGGAGGGATGCGGCGGGCACCTCAATACCTGGTGCCCCCGGCCCCCCAGCTGGAGGGATGCGGTGGGCACCTCAATACCTGGCGCCCCCAGCCTCCGGGCTGGAGGGATGCGGCGGGCACCTCAATACCCGGCGCCCCCAGCCTCCGGGCTGGAGGGATGCGGCGGGCACCTCAATACCCGGCGCCCCCAGCCTCCGGGCTGGAGGGATGCGGCGGGCACCTCAATACCCGGCGCCCCCAGCCTCCGGGCTGGAGGGATGCGGCGGGCACCTCAATACCCGGTGCCCCCGGCCCCCCAGCTGGAGGGATGCGGTGGGCACCTCAATACCCGGCGCTCCCGGCCCCCAGGCTGGAGGGATGCGGCGGGCACCTCAATACCTGGCGCCCCCGGCCTCCGGGCTGGAGGGATTCAACATGTACTTCAATACCCGGCGCGCGGGGTCCCCGTGCGGAGATGGTGTGGGACTGTCTGGGCCCAGGAACAGCGTCCGTGGAAGGCAGGCACCCTGACACCTGGAGGGGAGGCTGCGGGGGCAGCCCGACGCCCACACCGGGCACCCAGCCTTCTGCCGGCCTGCCAGGACACCAGGCCCTGCCGGAGCCCCTCCCGGGACACCCCTGCCTGGCACTATTCACCGACATCTGTCTCCCACTGGGCTGAAGGCGGCTCCAGGCGGCAGGCGGGTCTCGTTTGTCTGTTAACAGCCAGCACGTAGCCCCGGGGCCCAAATATCCAAGAGGTGCTCAGAGCCACATGCACACACACACACACACACACACACACACACGCACGCACACGCACACACACACACACACGCACGCGCACACACACGCGCGCTGGGCAAGCCAGACAGGCTGCCCCAGAAGAGCCTCAGGAGGCCCGCTCGGCTGCTGAAAAACTGAGGGGAGCACACGCAGGCCGAGGTCATGACCCGCTTCCTTCTCGTTCTTAAGTAAATGGCTCTGGTGCTTTCCGAGGGCTCGGGCTCCAGCGGGGGGCGTCTCGGGGAGCCCCCTCAGCCCCCCCCAGCCCCCCATCACCAGTGCGGTGGGCGTGGCCCGGAGCCCGCCCTGCGGCTCGCACAGAGGGAAGTGGCTCCGAAGGGCAGACGGAGCCTCCGGCCTTCCGTGCCTTGATGCCACGTCCCCGCTCTCCCTGGCCTCTCCACCCGGATGAACAGAGGAGGAGGCAGGATTTATTAACCTAAAAACAATGCCTGAAAGAGCAGCGCCAGAATTCACCTTACCACAGTTTCCTTTCGCCTCTGAAGCACTGGGAAAGAGACGGGCGGCGAGACCGAGTTAGGATGAGGGAAGCCGGGTCCCTGGACACAAACTGGGGCTGGGGGTGTGTTACGAGACTCACACCTGCTTATGAACTGCGCTGGCCCAATTCAAAACGTCCGGAGAAAAGCCTGAAACTCGCCTACCCAGGTACAAGCCCTGAACCTGCACACAGCAGCCAGCAAAGAGGCGGGCGGCGAGGACAGACACGGTGTGCGCGGGGCCCCAGCGAGGCCACCCGCCCCAGGAGACACCTGCTGCTGCACAGCCTCCCAGGCGACTGAGAGTCAGAGGAGCCAGCTGCCCCGGCGAGCGCGGTCCCCCGCGGCCCTGGGCACCGACGTGCAGGTGACCGTGTGACGGAGCCGGTTCGCGCTTCCTGGACCGCACGCCCCAGCCTCCCTCCGTCACCAGAGCATGCGAACAGAGGGAGGGCCACCCTGGCGAGCCTCTCTTCCGCGAGCTGAGCCATGACACTCCCGGGGAACAGCGGGCCAGCCCTCCCCGGCACCCCCGCCTGGGCCTGGCTGGCGCCCCGGCGAGCCCCCTGGGACGGCCAGGTCCCTTCTGCCGCCCATGCGTGTGGGGACTCAAGCGCCGCACACCCGCCCGTGGAGCGCAAGGTGGTTTTGGTGTTGGTCCCATCTATCTTGCGGAGGTTTTCTCATTTCAACAAAACCAACAATGCTTCGGGAGTGACCGTGGGCTCTTGCCCCGTGGGCCCCGGCAGTTCAGGTCCCTGGGTGGCGCATCATGGTGACAACTCTTCTGATGACGTCAGTCGCCTTCCCTCATTGGCCTCAATAAAGGTTCTTCCTCCCCTCAGCCTCCTTAAAGCAAGCAGCACAGTTGGGTCCATGAAGAAGCCCCCCTTTCCTGGGTCCCCACGTTCAACAGTCCGCTGGGTGCAGCTCCTGGATGTGTCCCCGGTTCTGCACCCCCTCCCCCCGCCGCCCCTGGCTGGCCGGGAAGCTCCGAGGAGCCCACGAGGCCCCAGGATAAAGGACCTGGAGACGTTCACTCAAGATGAGACAAAAACGCTAAAACCGGGGCACCTGGGGGGCTCCGTCGGTTAATCGTCCGACTTTGGCTCAGGTCATGATCTCGCGGTTCATGGGTTTGAGCCCTGTGTCAGGCTCTGTGCTGACAGCTCAGAGTCTGGAGTCTGCTTTGGATTCTGTGTCTCCCTCTCTCTCTGCCCCTCCCCCGTTCACTCTCTGTGTCTGTCTCAAAAATAAATAAAACTATAAGAAAAATTGAAAAAAAAAAAACCTAAAACCTAGCTCCTCCTGGCACGAGGGGCCCAGCGGGCGAGACGGGAAGGGAAGGCTGCCCCCGGGGAGGGCCGGGCTCCAGGCGGGGCAGCCCTGGGCTCCACCTCCCTCCCCCCTGCCGTCTACAGCGAGAGACCAGGAAGAGACCACGCAGACCTTCCACGGTCTCGGCCCCAACACAAGGTGGAGCCATCCAGCTGGGGGAGACCCCCTCCCTGGAAGGTCACTACGTCCCCCAGGGGAACCGCAGCCGGACCAAGAAGCCTGCGCGGGTTCCGAGATCTCACCGCACCCCTCGGGAGGAGCCCCTGCGGACCGGCAGACACGGGGCAGAAACCACGTCTGCCCAGGCAGGACTCCAAAGGCAGAGTCGAAACCCTAGCGAACGCTCACAAATGTCCGTGCGCACCAACAGGGACCCAAAACCACCAGGCTGATGACTGAGATCCCGCTCCCTGAAGACAACGTGGACACATCCTTCACGGTTGCCTCATCATAATGACAGAGATTAAAGCCCATCTTTCAATAGACACTGTTGGCTGCAGAGAAGAAATTAAAGACACTTCGAGAGTTAACATTTACTCTTTGTGAGATTTAATTAAAAGCAGCTCATTCCTGACATGACCGTAACGCGGCAGAGACCCCGAGTCTAAGGGGAGACAAAGGGCCCCTGTGGTGGCCTCACAGCTTGCGGATACCCCGTGCTCTCGGATCCTGCCCCACGCGGCCGGGGACCGTACAGAGGGGCCCAGCTCTGCCCACGGCCGCGCAGGGCCAGGGCCAGGGCCAGGTTGGCCCCAAAGCCATTAACGACAGCAACAAAAAAACAGGACATTTTGTTTTCTAAAAATGTTCTACCATTTCTGTACTTAAAATAAAATGCCACCAGGTGCAATGGATCAGACTGACCATTTAGTCCTCGCTGACATTGGCCACGTTGAGCCAAACAGCTCAATCTGCACAGACATCCAACAGGGACGTCAATGTTCCCAGGCCTGCGTGTGCTGAAGCACAAGAGGCCTCCCGTGGACAGAGCCGCCCAGCGCGGGGCCACAGGACCGTCCGCGTGGCTGCCGGGGCCAAGCGGGACCGGGTCTGCTCTGGCCGGGAGAGGACCGCCAGGCCCTCATGGCTACACCCCACCAAGCGGCCAGCACTCCGGCCATGAGAGCCCGCCTGCCCCGGGGCCGTGCGCTCCCCCAGAGGACGGTGCCGGGTCCTGACGCGGCAAATCCAGTCTCTGTGGATACAGTTACGATGATGTCAGACCGGATCGGGGGTCCTAGCCCAGGGGCTGGTGTCCTTGTAAGAAGGGGGAGACATGCATGTGTCATGCGTGCACACACACACCGCTCTGTGACGACGGAGACAGAGGCGGTGCGGTGCATCTATGAGCCGAGGACACCAGGCCCTGCCGGCAGCACCGGAAGCCCAGGGAGAGGCCGGGACGGGGTCCCCTCGGAGCTCTGGTGGGACACCACGAGCCCGCCCACACCTGGCTGTCAGGGCTCTGGCCTCCCGACCGCGAGCAGCCTGTGGTTTCCAGGCCCCGTCTGTGGCACTTGTCCTGAGCCCTAGGAAGCACGTGACCCCTATCTCATCCTCCACCTCCTCAGGCCTGACCAGAAAGACACCCAGTCTTCCTCCAGAATGCGCTCCCCAAAACCTCCACGGGTCCCCACAGAGGCTTGTCACGTAGGCTGCGTGGCCCGTGTGGCGGGGGTCTGTCACACGTCCCTGAGCTCCTGACAGCATCTCAGAGGCTCGTGGGCCCAGAGCAGGAGGGAGGCCGGCCCCATGGGCAGGCCCGGCTGAGAGCCCCGAGCCGACGCGGCACAGGCCCCACGTGCTGGGGCGCCAGAGGGCAGAACACGGACCCCGCATCAGGAGCACTGAACGGGGACCTCACCAGCCCTGGGAGCAGGTGCCGTGACGAGTGGGGGCGCCCGGGGCTCAGAATGCGACTCTTCAGCTGGGCCGCTGGCCCTGGGAAGGGGGCCTCCCCAAGCCGCCTCCTGGAGAAGAAATGACCGCTCGCACATCGCTGCCCAGTGGGTGGGCGTCCCCCACTGTCCTGCGTCCAGGACCGAGGCTCAGGGACGGCCACGGACTCGCACAGGGTGTCTGTGCCGTGAGCCCAGGCCTGGAGAAGGTCCCGCCATCCCCAAGGTGGGGGGGCACCCAAACAGGGGCGCCCTGGGAGCCTGAGGGTAGACGGGAGCCTCGTGCAAGACCCGGGCACGCAGCCCACCTCAGCACCGTGCTGCCGCCCATCACCCTGTGTCGTGACAGCAACAGAAAGCCTCAGGGACTGGTGTTGGGGCCCCACTGTGCACGTCTGTGGGAACAGAGCAGAAGGACGCAGTGCCATCGGTCAGGCCGGAGGGAGCTCCAGTCCAGGAGCCGCAGCAGCGCCAGGACCGCGTCCCACCCTCCCTTCTGCCCACAGAGCGGCAGCTTCCAGCCCGGGGGGAGCTCCGGGACCCCCAAGCGCCTGCCCCACCAGGCTGTGTGTCCGGCCGCGGCCAGGGCGAGCACGTCCCCTGCCACGCTGCCCAGCCGGGAGGTGCAGGAAGAAACAACAGCCGGTGACCTTAGAGAAGAATCCATCACAAGCAAGGACTGCATGGCAATAAAGAGGCAGGAACTTCTGCATGAGGCAAAAGTGTGGATGAATCAGAAAGTAACTGCAGAGAGCGAAGGAGGCAGACGGCTGCTCAAGGGCTTGTCCGTCCGTACGCAGTTCCATCGGGCGGAACGAAATGCCGCACATGGACTGTCCTGAGGGCCAAGCCTGGGCGAGGGGGAGGGTGGCAGGCGGGACACTCACCCCGGAGGGGCTCCCAGGGCTCAGAGAGCAGGAGCAGCGGGCAGAGCAGGGCACAGGGCAGGGGGAGGGGGTGGGGGGCTGCGCTCACCTGGAAGACCTGAGACGGGGCGGGAAGACCCCACACTCCTGCATCGGGAGGGAGGCTGGGGACCCAGGTGGGCGTGGGGGACACAGCGCGGGGTTGTGCTTTCCGGAGCACGTGTTCCAGACTCTGGTGGCCCTTAAACAATCACCTCGTTCTGGGGGCTGCAAATATATTTCAAGTGGGCAAAGACGGGTCCCCGGACAGGAAAAAGTCAACCATGACCTGCCCTCCGCATGGCCCTAAAGGCGGATCCGAGGGTCCCGCTGCCAGGACGGGGGCGCGGCTCGCACTGAACAGAAATCGGCCAAGAGGCCCAGGCCACGGAGCCATCCCACAGCTGCCTCGTTTGCCCGGACAGCACTTCCCTGCTGTGTAACTTGGCAATTATTTTCCTGCCGAGCCATCGGCAACTTTCCCCGGAAACCGTCAGGAACCTTGAAGGACGGCAGCAAAGCCTGAGGGAGCCCTACCGCACACGCCGGAAACGCGCAGACACAGGCTCCCGGCATCTTCCCTCTAACGATGGTCAGAGCCGACAGATGCACGGACATGCGTGACCACCAGGCGGAAACCACCACCGTCCCGTCCACTTGCGCACCCCTCTGCAGGGTCCTCGAGCCCCTGGGCTCCCACTTAGGGACGTGGACGCCCTTTCACGTCAGCTCCTGGAGGTCAGGCAGCTCCGAGGCCCCGGAGCCCTGCGGCGAGAGCCACACACGCACGCACACGGGTGGCGGGTCCTCTGGCACCGGGCTCAAGGTCGTGCTGAGATCCTGCCCGTTGCTGCAAAGAACAAGTCCCAGAAGCCACGTGGGCTTGGCCGCAGAGGCGTCCACAGGCCTGAGACCCTGCCGGCGCTTCCAGGGCCTGGGCGCCCGCACGGCACTCACATCAGCTCGCGGAAAGGAAGACGCGGCCCTGATTCGTACGCGCCGGCGGGCGGCAGGGAGAAGAGACACCTGGCGAGATGTGTGCGGTTCTTCAGTCTTTGGAAATCGCTGTCAGCGTCAGCAAGCACCTCCAGGGGAGGGACGCGGGTTTGCTGAAGGTGCTGAGGGGCAAACACACTCAAACTCAACATTGCGGCAAATATTTGCAAGACATTGTTTTATGTGTAGCGATTTCAACAGAATGTAGAGAGGAGACCAGGCTTTCTGGAAACCTGAGTGTGAGTCGGTGTGTATGAACAGGGGGTCGGGGGGACAGGAAGGAGGCGGGGAGGGGGAGAATCCACCGGGGGGGGGAGGGTGAGAGGGAGGGTCCCCCGTGACGACGTCTGCCTTCCTCCCCTACGTCATACGCTCTCCCACTGCACCCCCCAAGCAGAAGGGGCTCCGCACGAGCAGGTGTCGGTGCCAGACGACTATGGATGAGTACAGGGTCCCCAAGTGGCAGGCCAGGTGACAGGCGGCGAAGGCGCTCACAGACAAGGCCCGTCTCCTGGCTTTGCGACCTACCAGCTGGGCGGCTCAGGACAGAGTGCCATCCTGAGTCTCCTCCGTAGGACGGCCTCAAGCGTTCCTCCCACACGCGGCCACCGAGAGACAAGAGGCAGGCGTGGGGGACGCCCAGCATGATCCGGGACGCCGCCCCAGCTCCGGTGGGGCCAGTGCTCCTTCGCGATGCTGCGGAGGGGTAGGGAAAGCCCACGGCGGGGTCTAACCTCCCGCAGCCCCGAGTCCCCCGCCCCGGCCACGCCCCCCGCCCTGGCCGCGCCACCAACACCTCCGCCCACCCCGGCAGCCACTCGCTCGGGCACACCCGCCCGTTCTCAGCGTCATTTCCCTCACGCCACTTCGCTTAACCACCGGTGACAGAGCCACACGCCCTGCTGGACGCTGTTTTGGGCACCGGGGCCGGGAGCGCGGCTGCAGAGGGCCTGCCCCGTCTCCTCTCTGACGAGGAAGCGGTCCCTGCTCTGAGGCTCACTCACAGGATGACAAGTCGCTCAGCGGCAAAGTGAACAGAGGCCTGAAGCAGGTGGGCCGGGGGCAGAGAGCCATCAGGAAGTGTGGGGACAGGGGAAAGGCGGTGGGAGCGGAGAGGAGAGGCCGTGGGGCCACGGCCACGAGCAGATGGGGTGCCAGCTCGGCACCGGCGAGCAGGTCCCCCTGCCCGGGCCCCTCGCCTGCAATCCTCAGTGGTGTCAGGGAAGCCTGAGGGGCCGGGACGCCCACCTGCCCGCACACGTGTCACTGCGCTTGACGGGACACGTGTCCCATGTCCACCTGACAAGTAAGGAAGCCAGCACGGCGAGCTGAGGGACTGTGCCCGCCTCTCCCGGAGACAAAGCGGCAGCACTGGACAGGGACCCAGGTCTATCTGAGTCCAAACCTGGAGAAGACAAATAGAAACCTTCTAGAAGCTTGCACAGAATGGGAAGGAGAGGTGGGACAGTGGGCCGCGGGGCCCTGGGGCACGGGGACGAGGCTGACGAGCTGTGGAGTGAGGGACTGAGGGCTGGGGGTAGGGGGGTAACGCAGATGACGCGCTCCCCATGGCGAGGACCGAGTCCAGGCCCGGGGCCGGCAGGGGGCCGAGAGCTTCACAAAGCTCATGGCTCCTCCCTTACCGGCCCTCAACCCGGTTCTAAGGGAGGCCACCTTGGCGGGGCTGGCTTGGTGCGCTGTGGGGTGCAGTCTCCTTGCACGGGGTGGGCCCTCCAGAGCCGATCACGGCGCTGGGACCCCGGGCGGCTGCTGACCTTGGGGGGGGGCGGGAGTCATCACGCCTCTGCAGGGGGCTGAGCCTCTCACATAAAAGGGGAAATAATATTCTGGATCCAGGTGGATCCTGCTTCTCTCAGCTACCCCTGCGGGGAGGGCAGCCCGGGTGGGGAGCACAGGACCAGGTCAGCGTTGACAGAGGCCTGGGTGGGCAGAGGACCGAAGAGAATGTTTTCCAGATGCCTGCATCTGGGAATAAGAAAAATCTTAGAAAGACTTAAAAACGAAATCATCTTAAATTACATAATAACCAAGCACCTTCCCTGAAACGACGTAATTGCATGGGACTTTGCTCTAGTCTGGAAAACGCGGGCAAGGTCCCTGGAATGCTCTGCCAAGGCCGAGACAGAGCCCCTCTCTGCTCCCCCCACCCCTCCTCTGCGCAAGCCACAGCCCCTGGGGGGAGGCGGGCGGAGAGGCCATGCACAGACCCCCGGCCTCCGCGGCACAGCTGGCAGCCGGCCACAGCCTGGCACGCCCAGGGAGAGGGCACGGGGTGCCCCAGGCTGTCCTCGCCCCCTCCCGCCTCCAGGTCACCCTTCACGTTGCCCCGTCGACCCAGCCTGCTCTGCTCACATCCTGAGGCCCTGCCCAGAGCACGCTCTCCCACCCTAGACCCCCACACCTCTCCCTGCTCTCAGCAACGGTCCCCCGGAGCCACTCTGCGCTCTGGACAGACCACGAGTACCTGGAGAGCAAGGACCGCGGCTTCTCTACTGGCTGCTCGGCGCCCGGGTTACCGAGGTTCCCGATAAACGCCGGGAGCCATGAATACGCTCGCCGGCTCCCCGAGAGTTCAAAACGTTCCGCCCGGAACCTGCGCACGGGTGACGCACGGGGTCACGGTCAGATGCGGCACATCCAGCTGCTACGCACGTGCTGGACTTCTGGGACGTGACGGCAGCCACAGAATCAGACAGAGATCAAGGTCTTTCCGCCTACTCCTCAGTCGAATCAAGAAAATTAACGCTAATTAAAACGCCCGATGACGACAGCGTGAAGGAAGCCTCCCTCCCGCGCTCACAGGTGCCACGGCGCACAGGGCGATTCTGCAGAGCCACCTGCCAAACCGCCCCCAGTACCCGGAGCCCGCAGCGCCCGCTCAGCCCGCTCAGCCCTCCCGCCAGTCCGCTTCGCGGGCCTCTTGGTAGAGAAGCAGCTGCACATGCCATGGGGTCACGTCACGAAGACAATGACAGGGAAAGGCCACCCGCCACCGTCACGTGGACTGGAGCAGTCTCAGGGCAGGACGCCCCCAGTCACGTACCCGGTGGCGGCACGAGGACCATGACACCACGACGGGACGCCACGGCGAGTCGGGGGGACGCTGGCCGCGCGGCGGGTTGTGTTTAAGACGCTGCAGACGCAATGAAACACACAGACCCCGGCCCAGCGGCGACTCGTGTCGGGTTGGGGACGCCCAGCGGAGGGGTCCCTCTCTCCCCTGAAGTTCCCACGACACCCCCTCTGGGGAGGTAAGGGTGTGGCGTTCTGCAGCTAGCAGGAATCGAACCGCAGACCGCGGGCCACCTACGGCAGGGCTCACGGCCTGGGCTTCCGGTCCGCCAGGGAGCCGGGAGGCTCTGTCTGCACACCTCCACCCTCGCACAGTGGGAGGAAGCCGCTGGCTGGCCCGGGACACGGTCCTCGGATCTCCGAGCCTGGTCCCGAGGGGCCCAGGAGGGAGCCGGACCCCGAGACAGCTGGGAGCGGCCCGCCTTCTCCTCACGGTCATTAACAAAAGGTCAGACCTCGTGAGCACTTCCCACGCCTGGGACACACCCCGGGCCAGGCTCCTGGACGCAGTTGTGAGGCTAACGTTCACTTCCTGAGTTCCTTCCAGAGCATGTAAGAGTGAAGGGGTGATCACCAGGGATGTGGGACCTCAGAACACACGTGGGTGGGAGGGGCAGCCCCGCACGGGCACCCTGACGGCAGGAGACCCCTGCACATGTCCCCCGGCACCCCAACCCGGGGCGTGATGGTGCTTCCTGTGAGGAGAGGCAGGTGCCTGCCCAGCGGGGGCGGTGGGTGAAGAAATCCCCCCACCCCGCCCCATCCAGGGCTTTCCCAGGTTGAGAACACGGGCGGAGGGGTCGATTCCCCGTGAGCATCTGTGCACAAGGGTGCGGCGGGGCGTGCAGTCGGGGCGCGAGCAGGGAGGGGCAGGGGTGCCTACAGTACTGCTGCTGCCCCCACCACGCACAGCCCCGTGCCGGGTCTCCCTGGTCTCAGGCCCATGCCTGGCCTGGTGAGGAGGGTCTGTAACCAAGGACGCAGCCACGGAGGCACGGTCGCAGCAAGGGGCAGAGGAGACAGTGTACTTGGGAACCAGTGCAGGCCCCGGGGTCCCCTCGCCGGGCCTGCTGCAGAACCCTGGCCCTGGTGGCCCGAAAGGACACCTGTCCGTGCCCAGGGCAACGCTGCTCGGGCCCGTGCTGACCTCAGGAAGCGCCCACCAGTGAAACGGCTTCCTCTAGCACCTTCCGCCACAGAGCTGGGTCCCAGACGCGCTCTCCTGCCAGACGGCTCGGGGAGGACTCTGCCAAGACGGCCTCTGCCTGTTTCCTTGTTTCTCTTTCTTCCTCTGGGCTGATGACATAAGGGACGGTGAACGAGTCCTTACTTCCGACTCTAACATGCATCTACACGGGACGCCCTGCTAGCAGCGCACGGCCAGGGGAGTTGGGGCCATGCGGCTGGACTGAAGCCGGGGGTTCTGAGCCGGGTCCTCCGGGGGGAAATGGTGGGCAGAGCTGAAGCGAGCAAGGTGCGGCCAAGGAGCACCCAGCCCAGGACGCGCAGAGCCCAGGACGCGAAGAGCCGCTGGGCAGCAGGCAGAACAGGCCTCGCCCCCCACCTCCATCTTCTAGAGCCCGGACGCCGAGTAGGACCCTCACCCACCACGCAGGATCCCCCCCCTCCACAAACTACAAACAGGATGGTTTGCAAGCCACCAGCTCCAGGAACGGCGACCTGGGTGTCCTGAAGTCCCGTGACCGCCACCAGCCGGGCCTGTCTCATCGCCATGTGGCCGCTCACCTGGTCTCTGCCCTGCCCGGGACCCTCCTTCCTCCGCCCTCCTGGCCCAGTGCCTGACCCTGGAGGCAGGCACCTCCTGTGATCTCTCCCTCGGCCCCGAGCCCTGCAATCCTGTGGGACCGGGATTTAAACCCCAGGTACAAGGACACACTCAGCAGTGTTCCCACAGTGCACTGTTTGAATCTCACACGTCGGTCATCCGTTCCCGAGCACGGCAGAACTCGGGCTGTGCACCCAGCGAGGGCGCACGGAGCAGCCCCCTGGGGCTGGCGGCCCAGCCCCTCCCCCCCGTACCCCGGCTGGCAGCGCCAGGACACACGGCCTCACGCAGATGAAGCCACCCTCCTGTGAATTTGCTCCAGCCCCTGGTTTTCCTGAACCTTCTGTCCGGAGGCCTAAAGAAGTCAGACGGGCTCTTAAGGTCACACTGCAGATAAAATATTCACAAACATGTCCCTTCAGAGCCTGGCGAGGCCAAGACCAGCTGCTGCCGCGGTGTGCCCTCGCGTGGGGCTCCGGCAGCCCTGCTCTGGGGACGTGCGGACCCAGCCTGGGGCCGGAGGGTCCTGGCAGTTGCCGGGGTCACTGCTCCCTGCCTCCTCGTGAGCTCAAGCCTGGACGAGCCTCGGCGCCGTCACCTCTGCTCAGTGTTCCCGTTCCCCATCCACAGCCACAAAGACCAACTCCAATGCCAACGCCAGGCCCGGCCCTCGTGTCCCAGGGTGGCTCTCCCCAGCCACGCCCTCTCCCTCCTCACTCTTTACAGGAGGTGGGAGCTCCCTCCCCGCTGGTCTGTGTCATTCATTCAACAGGTCACTTGGGAGCCAAGGGCCTGTCCCAGGGATTCCACAGCCGGCGAGGACCCGGTGGTCCATGGTCCCCAAAAGGAAGTGACAGGACACGCAGATCCCTAGCAAGGACAGAGCAGCACAAGGCTCGGTGAGCCTCCACCTAAGGGGCCAGAGACCCTGGTGACACCTGGGGGGACGGGCAGGGAGGTGACACCACGCTGACTCCCGCTACATCACACCTTCCTCACACCTGCAGGTCCCGGCCCGCAGCCCAAGCCACACCCTCGGCCCCCGAGCCAGTTTCCTCAGAAACTGTCCCTCGCCCAGCTCCAGGCGTGACTGCCACTGTCCAGAGGTGAACGACTGGCCGTCGACAAGGAGCGGTCCCATCTGACCCGCTGCTGGGCAGAGGCACCGCACACTCACTCCTCATGGAACTTTCCGGAAGGAAAGATTTTATCTGTTACAAACGTATCAATCGGGGACTAAAACATAGAGCGTTTCTCTTGCTCCGGGGACAGCTCGGAATTTCATCTACAAAAAAGCAGGACCTGACCGCCCAGGTCACTGACTGGGTGGCGGCTGACGGGTGTCCCAAGTGGCCGCCCAAAAAGCCACTTGCTCCCAGGAAGCACGTGGACCAGGTCCGGGCCCCGTGCGCCTGGCCACCTGTGCCCGAGCACCCAGGCCTGCAGAGGGAAGGGAAGGAGGCACCTCCTCCTCAGTCCCCGAGCCCGGAATAAGCTGATAAAACCCAACCCGACTGAAATATGAAGAGTGAAAGTCTTCGAGTCACTAAGGATATTCTAGATGCTTCTTTAAATACTACTTCTAAATCCCAGGACCCTGACTTTATCGCCACTCCGAAGGAGCAGAGACACCCTCTCCCAGCGCCTCCCTGCAAAATCATCAGCGGCGAGCACGGTCTGGCTGAATGTTCTCATTTCTAAATCCTTGCCCGGCCGACAGTGATCTATGCCTGCTCCCGGAGGAGGGCAGACATGAAAATCTTACGACCTCAAATCTTAATGGGCTTATGAAAAAGTATGTTGTAAGGAGACCTGCTTCTCCAGTTTTATTAGATTAACCCAATCCATCAGCTTCAGCGCCACCTGATCCCCGGCGGACGGCGCTGTGGCGCCCCGGAAGGTTCGGGAGAGCCCGGCCCACTGCGTGCAGCTCCCCCCGCCCCCCGGGTGTGGCCCGCGACACTGCTGCAGGCACAGCGCCCCCCCAGGCAGCCTCGGACAGGGGCTGGGAGAAGACCTCCGCAAGGACCCCTGGGAAAAGGACCAGGCCGTGGAACAGAGGCCGAAAGGTGTGGGGACGGCCCTGTGCGGGGTTTACACTCGGCGCCGATCAAGGCAGGCACAGCCCGAGACCCAGCCCGAGACCCGGCCCGGGACGCCCGAGCCAGCCTCACGCACCCGGCACCTCCCCCCCGCCCCCCCCCCCGGGGAACCGCTGGGCTGGGCCACCCCACCTACTCTTCCCTCTGGGTCTCCGGGCCCCGTGGGAGGGCGCTGGGGGGCCGAAGACAGGAGACTGCGCCCAGGCGCAAGGACTGAGCTCCTCTCAGAGACGCGGGCAGGTGCTCTGGAGCCCTGGGAGGCCCCGCCTCTCACGGTCCCTGACGCGCCTTCTCCAGGGCCCGGGAGGGCTGCACAGGCCGCGTGGCAGAAAACGAAAACACGGGAGAGATTTCACCTCCAACAGTGTGGGACCGGCTGCCCTGAGGATGTCCCGGCAGCAAACCTGGCCGTTTCCTGACCAGAACCACTTCAGGACGTGTGTCTGGAAGTGTCTGGGGCTCCAGCAGTGGGCGGACGGGGGCCGGACCCCTACCCCGCTGCCCGGGCTGGCACGGCCAGCTCAGAACCCAGGGGAGCTCGGCACGCCGCTCCTCTACCACAGGGATTGAGGCCAGGGGCCCTTCATTCCCCTCACCCGCCCCATGGTCCCGGGCTGCAGAGGGCCCGGCCAGGGCCATGGAGACCTGGCCTCACAGCAGCAGTCCTGGCTCCTGGGCGCTGTCCAAGTGACTCGGACCTGGGCCCCGCTCTCACCGTGGGGCCACGCTGGGCACCAGGGCACCTGCGGGTCTGCAGGAGGCGGGTACATGGGAAGGGAGGTGGGGCCCTGGTCCCCTGAGCTCTGAGACCCTGAGGCCCAAACACTAACTGAGGACACCTTGCCAGTCCCCGGCTGGAAACGTCTCCAGCGATCTCCCAACACACACTTCAGGAAGCCACCTGCCCAAGGCGGCGAGGACAGTGCTAGGCTCGGCAGAGGGGCCGGTCTGCCCGGGCGGGCAGGCCACAGAGACGCCTGTTCCACGGGGCCTGCGTGGCACGTGCGCACAGAGCCTTTCCCGGGAGGACCCAGGTCCATCTGGCCGCAGGTGGGCCCTTCGGTGCTTTGTCAGCGTTAGAAACACCCTAGGACACGGCCTCGCCGCTTCCCCGAGCACGTGGGCACCGGGGGCCTGGGCCCAGGGCCTTGAGCACCAGCACCGTCTGCTCTGAGCGGAGGTGTGCGGCGGCCCTGCCTCAGGAGGGCGCGACCCAAGGCCGACCGGGTGCGGATGACCGGATCGAAGCCCGGGGAGACCCCGTCGTCCCTGTCCCGTGACTTAGCGCCAGCCCCTGAGGCAGGTGCCTGCAGACGGCCCTCGGGGTGTGGGCCGTGGGGGCGCCTGAGTCAGAATCCGGGCAGCCTCGGGTACCACGAGGAAGGCAAGTGAAGGCACGCTGCAATCCTCCCCCGGCAGGAGATCTTCCCTCCCACGGTTCCCTCACACCAGCCCCGCCACCGCAGCCTCCAGGTGGGCGGGAGGGGTCACTCTCAGAGCCGCCATACGTGTCCCCGAGCCTGGGCGGTGCTGGGGGTGGCAGTTGGAAAGCGGCACTCACCAGGACACACCCTCGGCCGGAGGGCTGGCTCCCCAGTGTCACCCCCACATGTCACTGCTCAAGGACCAGCCAGAGCCCCAACTGTCCCCCGGGGACCCAGCTCTTTGACCCCAGCTGCGGTGTTCCTAATCCCGGGACGCGCCCGGGCTGCGCGCTCACTCTGGAACCAGCCCTGCAGGACGTCGGGGAGGAAAGGACCCCAGCCCGTGGCAGGCGGTGGCCCCACCCCCAGTGAGCCTTCCCAACAGCACTCGCTGGTAGCTTGGGATGCTCAGGGCCGCCCACTGCACAACCAGCCTCTCGCCCCCTTCCCCTGCCTGCATGGCCACCCCCCAGAGGATGGGGGGTCACCTCGACGCAGGCTGAAGTCAGCCCCTCCACCCTGAGCGCGCCTGTCCACAGACACCAGCGGGCAGCTGACCCAGAGCCCACGGGCCTTCAGGTGGAGCTGCCCGCGGCCCACGGGGTCCTACTGACACTGTCCCCCTTCCCAGAGTGCACCCCACATAAGGCAGCCACACTTTCCGAGTGTTGAAGCCACGCTGTCTAGAGGTGACCCCTCTGGGCACCTCCGTCATCCGGAACCTTCTACTGCACATGTTGCTCCGGAACCCCTCCCACTGGCTCTGTGCGTGCCAGGGTTTCCCCTCCCTGCCCACCCCCTGCCCCCTCGGGCCAGGCCCCTGCACCTGTAAGCACCCCCATCGGGCTACTGCGAGCGATTACTGAGAATAATGTGGGAGCGCACAGGCCTCTTGGAGACGCTGATCTCCTCTCCTCCGGATGAACGAATTCAGTAAAGTTGCAAGTTAAATGCCAAAACATGAAAATCAGGTGCATTTTTCTGCCCTAACAAGGAACCATCGGGACGAGAAACCAAGAAGCCAGTCCCGTGCACAAGGGCCGCAGAAAGAGTAAAACACTCAGGAGCAAAGGGCTGAAAAACCACACGACACTGAGGACAGAGACCGAGGACGACACACACTCAGGTGCCCGGCGCTCCCACCCGGTGCTCGGCCTGGGGGCCCGGCAGTGCGGGGAGAAGGGAAGGCCAGGGCCCCGCTGTCCCCCACCCGGAGGAGCGGAGAGGGGACAGCAGAGGACAAACTGCGGGGGGCACTCCTCCGAAGGGACCCTCAGCGCTGGGGCATCCCTCCAGGGCCACCGGGAGGAGGCCGAGCTCCCGACGGCACTGTCAGGGCGCGGTGGCGGGCGCAGGAGCTGTCAGCGTGGGGTCGCCACCCCCGGACTCCCCCGACCCCCCCTCAGTCTGCCCTCGTTCACTGGAGAGCAAAGCCTGTGTGCGTCGCAGACGCAGACCGCAGGGTGAGCTCGGGGAGGTGGAGGGGGGGGTCGGAGAGAGGACTGACCGGGACGAGGCCCCAGCAGGTTAGGCACTGGCTACCTCCCCCCGCAGCTGCAGACTGAGGGCGAAGGTCTCTCTCATCCAAGGTCATCAGCATCCATGCACCGCGTGGAGGGCGGGACACCTCCTTTCCATGGTCCGGGGACGGGGAGCCAGACGCAACGCTGGCGGCCGAGTACCGGAGGTCCGGCACCGGCGCCCAGGGCCACGGCCGCCCGCGCCAGCACAACCTCCCACCACACGCCGCATGCCCGCGGGCAGGGGCCACCTCCCCGAGGCTCGGCCGGCTCCGCACTGTCTGTGCTTCTAAACGCCTGTCCTCACGCCCACGCCGACCCCATTCACACTCACGCCACTTCCTAGTTCGGAGCCGGGGCGGAGAGGCTGTTCTCCAGAACCTCCGCCGACACACGACCCCCCGAGGGTTAAAGAGCTGCCGGAGCCTCTAACGGCCCAGCCAGTAGGCACCCAGCTCAGGGGACAGCCGTCGCCACAACGCCGTCCTGTGATTACTATGTGTTTTCGTTGCCAAAAGATGCAATACAATTTCATGGTTACTTGAGCCTGTAAAATAGAAATATCCCCAATTTTTAACATGAAAAGGTTTATGACCAGGGTACTGTCAGTTCAAGAATGAGTCCACGGTACAAATGAGTCAATTCATGACAAAATTTAATTTCAGGAAAATTAACTCCATAAAGATGCCACAACTGTGCTTAAGGTTTTAGTACCTATTAGGGGCTTCAGCCGCGGGCGCAGGGCCGCTTCCTGGCTCCTCAAGACACAACTGACTTCATACCTAATGCATCCGTAATGGGGACAGCGTCACGAGGAACTTGGTGTTTAATGAGCAGCCGAGCCCCGCACAAAGGGAGAGCGTTCCCGAGTCACGGGGTATTAAGTTTGTTTCCTGCGATGCTGCCGAGACCCTGTTAATGGCACCAAACTGACGGCCACTTTCACCAAACAGCTCAAGGAAGGCTTTATGTCCCCGCACACGCCAGCGGCCAGACACGCCGTAACTGCCAGGGACCCAGAGGGGCAAACCAGAGCGGGCGGTGGGCACGCCAGCGGCCAGACACGCCGTAACTGCCAGGGACCCAGAGGGGCAAACCAGAGCGGGGGGTGTGCACGCCAGCAGCAAGCGGCCATCAGTTCCGCAGCCGCATCCCCAGAATGCGCGGGCCACCAGGAAGGACGGCCGAGTCCGCACGCCGGGCTTCAGAACCGTGCGACAGCGCGGGCTCCGGGTGAAGCACCAGGACCAGCCTCAGGGACAGACCTCTGAGGACGCCCAAGACCGCCCGCTCAGAGTAAGATGGCGGTGGGGGCTCCGGCCCCACAGGAAGAACGCACGGTCCACACCAAGGCCCTTGGACGGAGGGAAGGGGAGCGGAGGGCAGGACAGGTGCTCAGGCCTCCTGCCACCCACCCACACGGTGGTGGACGTCTACGGGCAAGGCTCCCACGCTGGGGCCCAACTGACCCTGCCTGCACAGCAGCCGCCGCAGGGAGCTCCCTTCCTCCTCCGAAGGCGCTGCCCCCCCCCGGGGCCCCCGAGGGCAGGCACCCACCGCAGAGCGCCCTGCCTCTCAGCGAAGAGAGCGCCTCCGCGGGGCTCCTCTGGGCACGTGAGGATGAACGGCGGGCGGGGAGCCCCGCGGCGCGGCCTCGGCTTCAGCAAACATCTCCGACAAAATGAAAAGGTGCCAGAATAAGCAAGGGGACACTCAAGGGAACAAAGGTGGTTTGTTCCAGAAAACTCAATCTCCTGAAGAAATGAGCTCCACCAGAATCGGTGGGGAGGAGAAAATTTCATATTGCACTGGATCTGTCAGTGAGTTTTTAGAAAGTCTTTATTACAAGTAAACTCAAAACGGAGATGACACATGAGTCCTGAGTGAAATCAGTCCCTGCAGCGGCGGAGGCCCAGGACCCAGACCCGACAGGCCCGCTGGGGAGCCCCGGGGACGCGGTCACCGCAGGGGCAGAAAGAAGTCCAGCCACGAACAGAACTACGGGAAGTTCCTCCCACTTTCCGTCGATTCCAAAGACAAGACACCAGAGACGGACTTTTAAAAGAGCACCTGTCACCCAGCGGACGCCACACAGGGCGGGGGGCAGAGGACAGCTCACTGGGCCAGGGGAAGGCGAGGCGAGGGCTCACCTGGTAGGGGCGGGGGAGGCGGGGCGCGCAGGACGCCCACCTGGTAGGGGCGGGGGAGGCGGGGCGCGCAGGACGC
>PISW01009572.1:0-59383 GCA_004023785.1 Mungos mungo | reverse complement strand
GATTATAGTAACAGTAGTTAAGCTGAAACCAAGACAAGAAAAATAAACTTTGTAAAATATACACTAGTTCTGAGGTGGCAGGCTGTCTCAGTTGGTGGAGCATGCATCTCTTGATCTCGGGGTTGTGAGTTCGAGTCCCACATTGCGTGTAGAGACTGGTTAAAAAATAAAAAGAAAATCTTTAAAAACATGTATGTATATCTTTAAAAACATATGTATACATACGCTAGTTCTTGTGTGTCATTTGCTTGAGTCGGCTAAACAGCACTGGTCTATTAGTGGAACACTCAGACACAATAATTGTCTTTAATACTTTGACAAGTTTTGATCTCAGAATCCTAGCTTGTTTTTTTTGTTTGTTTGTTTGCTTTTTACCGCATATGAAGGAATACTTGTTAGTGTAAGAATATAAAGACCTATTATTTAACTGTGTTAGCTTGTAGTTTATGATATAGTTTATAATGCTTACATATTTAAACAGATGGAACCTGGGACTTTATTTATCCTTTTGCCCCACGGCCCACAAACAGAGAAGCAGGCCTGCAAGACGGACCCAGCCTCCAGTTCCTCCACGAGCTTCCAGTCTTGTGGGAGAAACTGGTCCATGAATGTAGTTATTGTGATTCAACAGCAGAGTGCTAGAAAAACCTACAAGGGGGATGGGGTGTGGTCAGGGAGACTTCCTGGAGGAAGTCATCAGTAGGTCCCAGCTAGAGGATAAGTAGGTATTGACCAGGTGAAGGGAAGGAAGGTGTGGACTAGGCAAAGGGACCTAAGGAGAGGAGAGTTCCAGGCAGAAGCAATGTTTTATGGCAAGGACAGCAAAGCTTTTCTATAGAGAGCCGGAGGGGAAGTGTTTGAGGCCTTGCAGGCCACAGAGTCTCTGTTGTCACTATTCTGCTGCTGAGTATTGTATGTTGCGCGTTGTGTTGTAGACAACACATAACTGAATGGGTATGGATGGGTTCCGAAAGGACTTCAGCTACAAAACAGGCAGCAGACCCACAGATCCTAGCTTGTTGACTCCTTGGCACACGGGAAGGCCCAGCGTTGGGAGAAAGCGTAGTTGAGGGACTGTGGGTCGGTATGCCTGCTGCCTACAGGCTGAGGGGGAAGCAGGCGATGAAGAGTCTGAGGAGTTAAGAGGAGTCCTCAGATTTTGGGTGGGGGGAATCTGGGTGCAGAGACTGGAGAGGTTGCGGCGGGCTGCTGCTGTGGGCATCCTGAACTCCCTGGGCAGATGGAACAGACTGAATGGTTTGGAAGGGTATTCTGTGAGTGTTGGGAGGAAGAGGGAAAGAAAAGGTCAAGGCTGATTCCCAGACTTATGGCAGGCAGTGGGCAGATGGAGCTGGGGGAGGTGGGAGACTGGGGAGAAAGCAAAGTCCAGGGGAGGGTTAGGGACAGGGGACAGGATCCGTTCCCCTGAAGGCTCAGTTCAGTGCCTGCCACACACACTTGGCTCTACACGTGGGGGGGGGGGGGGGTGAGGTGTCAGAAATGTGTCTGGCAGTTTCTAAGAAAGTACAACCTATAAATCCTGAGAAAGTCAGAAGGAAGCTGAAGATGCCAAACTAAATACCTTGGTAATGACAGTCTTGGGGGATAATGACTATTGACAGGTTTTCTCTAGCCTATGGGGACTGTAGGCTTAGTTACTCAGGTTTCCTTTTGTTCACAACTAATGTAATGACCGCACAAGGACCCAGTATCTGCTGGTTCTAATCAGCAACTTGGTCAGGAAACACAGCCTCATCCAGGCAGTAAATCTGATCAACCAAATGGATTGGCCCCACAGACCTCAAGAGTCCCAAGATACAGGACTTGCTATAGGGGATGGTGATGTCCCTACCTCCTGCAGCCCCACACCCACAGCCATCTCTGGGGTGATGTCTTCGGTAAAATGAAGGTGTGCTAGAGAGAGGTTGGTGAGGAAGGCAGGCTCCTGGAGCGCTCCTTGACACACCCCCTCACTGGGGTGGGGTGGCTTTAAGCGTGGTTCATCTATCAAGCCCAAACGAGGGGAGTGTTTGCATTTGCTGAAACAATTTAGATTCTCTGAATGAGAATTGATGGGTCTGTGGCATTTTCATCAATCAGAAGTACAGTCCATGGAGCCACTGCCTTAGAACAAATGCTGCTGGGGCTATTTGAGGAGCAGCGGCCCCAGTGACACGGCGGGAAGCAGGTGCCGCGTGGTGCCTCTGAGGGCTGAGTGTCACAGGCCCCTAGACTCTTACCTCCCGATTCCCCTCTTGCCCCCTTCTAATCCATTACCTACCAGGCTGCCTGTGTGACCTTTTTAAAATGTAAATTGGATCTTGTCACTCCTGTTTAAAAGCCTTTAAGGGTTTCCCATTGCATTTAGGAGAAAATCCAAACTCCTACAACCCTGCCTACTGTGGCCCCGGTCTCCCTCTACCGCTTCTTCCTACTTTAGGGCCCTCATTGTTCCCTTATTCTAGAAAGCTCTTTGCAATCCCCACCCCTCACAGGGCTAGCACCTTCTTAGATGTCAGATATCCACTTCAAAATCCTCACCTCAGAGGGACCTTTCTTGATCACTCAGGCTAAGCTGGGTCTCTCTCTCTTGTTCCGGCATAGCACCAAGGTCTTTTTAATTCTAAAACTTGATATAACTTAAAATCTTACATGTATGTGTGTGCTTGCTTGTTGTTTCTCCCCCACCCCCACTCTAGGCTCCTTCGAGACAGAGACCATAATTAATTTGTTCACCACAGTGTTCCCAGAGACCAGCACAGTGCCTGGCACATGCAGGCTCAATAGATATTTGTTGAGTCAATGAATAAATGAGTAAAAAGCCATTCAACCAATTCATCAATTGATATTTCCATCCATAAATGTATACAGCCATGTGTGAATGCGTAACTTCTGTTCCAGTTACCTACTGCTGGATTACCAACCAGCAGTAGGCTTAAAACAACAGCATTATTATCTCATGTTCAATGTGTTCAATGGTCCCAGTTAGGCAGTTTTTCTTGGGAGATTTCCTGTGGTTGCAGTCAAGTGACAGCTGAAGTCCTCTGAAGCAATTGGCTTCAGAGTCCTCTGATGCTGGCTGTCAAGGGGGAGCCTAGCTGGGCCGCCCACTGGAATGGGGAGGACGGAGGGGCTGGGTTTGAGAGGAAGTGTCCCAGAGGAATCTCCTTTTGCCTAAGAAATCCAGGCAAAAGCTGCAAGGCTGCTTATGACCTAGACATAGAAGCCCCACCCTCTCATTTAAGCCATGTTCTAATAGTCCCAGATCATAAGGCAGCTCAGATTCAAGGGAGGATATTTCACAAGAGCACTAATACTAGTACGGAGATGCATGGTTCACCGGAGGCCATCTTTGCAAACTGGCTGCCACAGTCTCTTTTATCATGATTATGTAGATGTTCCTTTTCCTCCTTTACATTCCTTTGTTTATTTCTCCTGGGCTCTTGCACAACCCTCCTAATAATCTGGGTCCCTTATTGCAGTGGCACTCATTGGTAAAGTTGGAGCATTTTCACTCCCAGGTTTTCAGAGGGCTGAAGTTAGTCATTCAGTTTCTAGTTACTCCAGGAAACTGGTCTACATTTTGGATGCTAACTTGCTGTGGGAGGAGCAGCAGTCTCTCTGTGCTTCTTGGTGTGATGGAGGAGAAGTCAGTGCTGCTGGTCAACGTCCAGGAATCTTGGTGCCCATGGTCTATGGCCAAGCACAGTGCGCTGACCCCAGTCAGCACTCTTGGCACTGAAATCATGGGCTTGAAGAGCCAAGCCCGAGGAAATGGGATGGTTTCAAGGGTAGAAGATGCCAGCCCTGTCTCAGTTTTGCCTAGTGTTTTTGCTAGTGTTTTTATCCAAATGTGAAAAGCTCTCCCTCTCCACCTCTCTTGCACTCCCACACCGCACCGCCCTTTCCAAATGTCCTTCCAGCTGCTATTTTTGATTCTGGCCTCAAGGCAAATGTTTCACTGTAGCAGAATTACTGTAAAATTCCTTCCTGGGCTCCCACATATTATGGGACAATTCCCCAGAGAACCCCAGAAACCTATCACTTCAGAAATGGCCAAAGGCCCTTCCAAAAGGCAGATCTAAGGAAACAGAACTATCCTAAAAGGTTATCATCAAAGGAATGGGTCAAACAATGATTGTTTTTAATGGCACTGGCTGAGTCTAGCTACCTTTTCTTTCTCTTTTGTCTATCAAGCCCATCTCCACGCATCAGAGACTATTGAGGGGCAGAAAATAGTATTATGAAGTTTGCTGATGGACCCTTAAACATACAAACCTGGGATATAAAAAGAACTTCAGTGGGCAGTATATAAACAAGGTGAAAATCTTATCTAAAAACAACTTGAAAAACTGCAGAGGAAGCAGCATCCTTGAAAAACAATGAGTCATAGAACTTTTTTTTCCTTCCTCTGATGGACAGAATACAAAAGAGGGCTAGCAGGAATACTGATAGGTGTTTCTGTGCCACTGCCATTTCAGCAGGCCTGGGGAAGGCCTGAAGATAGTCTGTGTCAAGTTTAAGCAGTATGGCTGTCTGAATCCTCAGGAAAAGGAATCCGCCAATTAAACACTACTGGAAATTTGTGCCTTGTCTCAAAGCCGTGCTCCTGGTTGCTAATTGGTTGTTCCTTTCATGCTTTAGCTATTAAAATACACCACTTCAAATTCATTAGTTCAGTACTTAGGTGAGTTCAGATGGAGCACCTTTGTTTGATTCATTTTAAATTATAAAAACAGGTTTATTGCATAAGAGAAATATATATATATATATATATATATATATATATGTAAAATTCTTAAGAAAAAGAGGCAAGTCAGAACATAATTTACATGTTACTAAAGTTGATGACAGCCAAGTGTTTCCTGCACAACCTTCCCGGGGACAGACCAGTAGAAAAGTGGACTTATGAAGACAAATGTTTAGGTGCCGAGTAGATTTGGTCTCAATTCCTCATTCTTCCCTTTCTCATACCCTTTGCCATGTGATTTTGCAGATTCCCCCCCCAAAAGGGGAAGAATAGATTTTCCTATTCTTTGACTCTGGATTTGGCCATTTGATATACATTTGTCAAAGGAACATTCATATATGTGATGTAAATAGAGGCTTAGAAAAGCACTTGCTCAGGTGCCTGGGTGGCTCAGTCGGTTAAGCCTCTGACTTTGGCTCAGGTCATTATCTCACTGTCCATAAGTTCAAACCCCACATTGGGCTCTGTGCTGTCAGCTTGGAGCCTAGAGCCTGCTTCAGATTCTGTGCCTTCCTTTTTCTCTGTCCCTCCTCTCACACGCTTTTTCTCTCAAAAGTAAATAAAGATTTTAAAAAACAACAACAACACTTGCTCAATTGGGCATGTTACTCTTCTGCTCTGCCACTGCCAAGAAAAGAATGTGCTCAAGCTGGCTGACCGGTCCCAGGGTGCGAGGAAAGTCACATGAAGCAGCGTTACCCTGCTAAGCTCAGCCTACATGAGCACCCCAACTGACTGTGCCTGCATGAGCAAGCCCAGTCTAGATCTAGTCAGATCAAACCAACTCCTAGGTGAGTGAACTATAATAACAAGGGATTATTATTATTATGGTGGATGGCTATTGTGCAATAATAATTAACCAGCAGAGGTGTTACGGGGTCATATTGGCTCTCCAGTGGTTCCATAACCTCAGAATCGGCCCAATATCATAAGGGTTAATAACCAGATGAATCTACAGTGGCATTAGTGGATATTTGCATAACAGGCCCACTATTCCCATCCAAACTGACAGAAAGCCTACCCCCCCGTCTAAGGAAAGACCCCAAGACTTTACCAGGAAGCTCCATCTTGGTTTGGGCTCCTCTACAAGTTGACGCTGAGATAAAGATGCAAGTGCAAGTAGTTTATTTAAGTGATAGAAGTGTGGGAGTGCGTGATGCAAGGAAGGAATAGCAGACAATAAAAGATGTGTTACCAAGCCAGCTACTCCTGTGAACAACTACAACTTAATCCCACTGGGTAAATCTGAGAGCCAGTGTAGAAGGCACCTCAGAGGAATCCCATCCAAGAGATGAGGAGCTGGGTATTTCTTCAGCTCTTGCCAGTCCATCACTGGCTAAGGGCCGCCACAGGAGAAAGGATACCCAGGCACTACTAGCCAGACACGCGAGCAGTGGCCAAGGAGTGCCATTAAGACAAGGAAGTGTCGATGCTGGAGACTGGAAGTCTGGTAGTCCCAGGTTAGAAGTGGTGAGGCAAAGGGCTGAAGGTGGGGTACCTCCCTTTATGCGGAGAGCATGAAACCATGGTGGGTTGAGTGCTAAGCAGGTCAAGCACGCACAGGTCAGCAGTGGGAGATCTTGTGTGCTGACCACAGCAATGTGTTCCTCCATGCCGATTCTCTTTCATACTTCTGCATCTTTTCCTGTTACTTCTTCAATCCTATCTCCTAGCCTCCTATCACTTTCTAGGGTAACCATTCCCCTGGGGTGAAGATGGGTGGCCCCACCTGTGAATGGCCCTTAGTACAGCTGCCCACAGGCCAACAATTCAAGTCTGTGTGATCCACCAGAACAAGGAGATTAATGCTGTCCAGGAAATTGGAAACACACCCTTTAATTTTACAGCATCCACGAACAGTGTCAGGCTTCCCACTGGAAGGCACAGCCATCCAGTGTGATAAGTACAGTCACACCTACTTCCCACACAGTATCTGTGGGTTTTAAAATGCTTGTATATTGATCAGTGCTCCTCAAACCTTTTCAGCAAAGTTCCATTATCAGCAGAAAAAAGTAAACCATGTACCCCACCTCTGCTGGTGGCCCAGTGGCTTTATTTGAATATAAAAATGTTTTAGATTACTGAGCATTGAGTGTTATGGACATGATGTTTTTGTCTGCTAGCATCCTTTCCTTGGAGGAAACCATAGTCCCCTGCTGCATCATTGCTGTTGAGCTATCACTCTTGATGGCGCTGATCCCTGGTCACAGGGCTAGGCTGCTGACATGGGCAAGACTGACCGCAGTACCTACTGGCACACATCTCAAGCAAGGCCTACCAGCATCTTTTTTCAATAGGTGTATGGATATAGGGAGAAGTCTTTTTTTAAGATTAAAAAATTTTTTTAATGTTTTTTATTTATTTTTGAGAGACAGAGAGCAAGCAGGGGAGGGTCAGAGAGAGAGGGAGACACAGAATCCGAAGACAGGCTCCAGGCTCTGAGCTAGCTGTCAGCACAGGGCCTGACATGGGGCTCAAACCCAGGAACCGTGAGATCATGACCCGAGCCGAAGTCTGATGCTTAACCGACTGAGCCACCCAGGTGCCCCTAGATTTTATTTTTAAGTAATCTCTGCCCCCAACATGGGGTTCAAACTTATAACCCCAAAATCAAGAGTTGCATGCTCTGAGCCAGCCAGGCACCCCCAAGAGAAGTCCTTTTTTCTCCTTGTGAGTGGCTAAGCAAGGTTAATAAGGATCTGGAGTTATCAGCAATCAAATGTAACTTGAAAAAGCCTGCCCACTAAATAAAGCCAAGCAAAGCAGAAAGAGAGCTAAAGCTCTGGGAATACAATTGGAGCACTATATCCAACCATACCTGAAGCCTCATAGGTTTTCCAGTCAAGTGAACCCCTCCATAAAAGGCAGGGTAGGTTTGCTTGGGCTAAACCATTTGCAACTGAAGGATTCCTAAACCGTTTAGTAAAATAGACCTTCCAGAAAAAGTTCCTTGTTTATCTCATGGTTTCATATTTCCCTTAGCACACTGCTGTGTTTCTCCTAGAGATGTGTGAGACCTTCTTTTTTCAGAGATGCTATAATGGACCTGAACCTGTTCTTCAAATGGGCATTGATTCTGAATACTTTTGCTCTAAATTTTTCCAGCTCCTCCCCAACCTGAGCCTCCTGCTAAGAGCTCAAGGTCTTTGCTGTGTCCTATCCCAAATACCTATTCCCCTCACTGTTCCCTCTACCACTTACAGGTTTATTGCCATCCCTTCTTGGATCCTGAGCTATCCACTTAATATCACTCTGCACAGACATGGTTTTTCCCTGCCTCCTCACCCCCACCTTCCCAATTGTGGACAGCCTAATCTTGAAAGATCAAATCCATGAGATGTTAGGAGAGAAATTTCTGGAGTCAGAGCAGAGAGGAATATGCTGGGGTGACAGGCTCTTGCCAGAGCAGACAGGGAAAACCCATGATGTTGAAGCAGTGAACTTGGTTTTCAGGAACAGAAGGCAAAGGCAGGATCCCAACCCCAACCCAACAACCACAAAACATTCCTCTTTTCTGAAGAAACGATTATACTTATAGCACTATACTTAAGTGCTACAGGAGTACACAAAAGAAGGAGCAGACAGGCCCTATTTTCAAGGCAATTTTAATTTAGCTAAAGGATAAAGTAAAAATTTAGAGAATGATCACGAGGTAAAACATAACAGCGCATGGCAGAGCAGAACAAAGAGTATTAGATGAGTAATAAGCAGATGTGGTAGAAGGGAATGGCTGAGTGAAGTGAGTTCGTAAAAGGGGGAGTCTTGGAGGAAATGAATCTTGAGCCAGGCCCTGAAGGAAGTAATTGACAAATGTAAACTCTCCAGCTGGCCATGGGGGAAGAGGCTCTGTCTGCAGAAGTTGTGTAACTCAAATCTGCTCTGACCTGTTTGTGAAGATGCAGGCCAACTCTGAAGCTCTTTAGGCTGTATCTGTAGGGCCTCACAAAACCACTCTTTTGGTCAGAAGAATGCAGTCATGTGGCACTGGGCGTACCTTGTAGATGATATCATGTCTGTAGATCAAAGTTTGGGCTAATGTCACCTGCAAGGGAAGAAGACTTAACAAAATCGTTTTATATTCTCTTATTTAGCCTTCTGTTTCCAAGTTTAGTTTTTAAAGAAAAGATTTTTGTCTTGATTCCAGTTCTTGGTAAATGAATGTCATTTAAAAAAAATTTTTTTAATGTTTGTTTTTGAGAGAGAGCAAGAGAGACTGTGAGCAGGGGAGGGGCAGAGGGGAAGGGAGACCTGGAATCCTAAGCAGGCTGCAGGCTCCAGGCTCTGAGCTGTCACCACAGAGCCCAACACAGGGCTCAAACTCAGGAGCTGTGAGATCATGACTTGAGCCAAAGTCGGATGTTTAACTGCTTAACTGACTGAGCTACCTGGAGCTCCTTTTTTTGGGGGGGGGGGGGTTATGAATGTTACTTTAAAAGTTTGATTCTTTGCAGTGAAATGCGGAACTTAGGCAACGCAAATTTTTGTTGCTATGTTAATTGTGCTAAGTGAAGACCAGTCCTCAATATAACACAAACAAAACCTGCCTACTTTTTGCCTTAGGAGCAGAAAGCTAAAGCGAGATGTAAAAATTTATTTTATTTTATTTTTGAGAGAGAGACACGTCAGGGGAGGGTCAGAGAGAGGGAAACCCAGAATCTGAAGATGGGCTCCAGGCTCTGAGCTAGCTGTCAGCACGAGCCTGACGCGGGGCTAAAACCCACAAACTGTGAGATCATGACCTGAGCCAAAGTTGGATGCTTAACCGACTGAGCCACCCAGGCGCCCCTAAAGTGAGATGTTAGATACACATTTGTAGATTGTTCTCTCCTTGCAGGAGATATCAGCTCTAAAAGCTCTTTTGCTTCAATGAAAACACATTTTAAAATACTGTTTTTTGCTTATTCTGGCAAGATAAAAACCAGTGTAAAGGAACCACTTTGGTCAAGACTAGAAGCTTTGGCCTTACTGCAATTGTTAAAAAGCAATCCAAGAAATACTATTTAAAGCTAATTTTGCTGTTCTTTGAAGAGAACTTTGAAATCATACAGAGTCTGTAAGGGGGAAAAATAAAAACACCCACTAAGCTAAATTGGAAGGACAGGTTCCTCCTTAGCAGGAAGTGTCAAATTACATTGTCTACTGTGTGTGGATAAAACAGAACTGGGCTCTTCAGGGCTACCAGCACCTTACTTGACAACCACTACAAAAAATTTAACAATAGATGAAACTGACAGGCTACTTCACCAGATTGGGAACACATCTGAACTCCTACGGAAAGAGC
Organism: Mungos mungo; assembly: GCA_004023785.1. Lineage (NCBI taxonomy): Eukaryota > Metazoa > Chordata > Mammalia > Carnivora > Herpestidae > Mungos > Mungos mungo. Next base: position 49,352 of record PISW01009572.1, on the reverse strand, counting down.
CCAACTAGAGTTCATTCTCCTGGAGGCTGGTCTACTGCAACACCTAATGAAAACAATGATGGGCACATATTTATTTCCAAGGCATTTGTAGCCTGCACTCTGGTTCCAATCTTACCGCAGAAACGAGATCAATTTTCACAGCTTTTCACTAAATGGATAGGATGTGAAATTACTCCCATTGACGATAAGCAATCTCAAGGGCTCTGGTAATTGCGCAGCCCAGCCCCGCAGAAAAGAGGCACTAACAAAAGCATGCAGACAATTGGTTACCATCTATTTCCCCTGGCGCTGGCACGTGTAACTGCAGTAAAAATTGAGTTCTTGGGTAAACCTATTCCTTCCCAATCCAACCAGCAGAACACAGCCAGCAGGTGATTTCTTCTCCAGCAGTCTCTGGAAAGTTTGTGTACCCAAATCTGATCATAGCCAGGATTTGCAGGTTGAGAAACCCAAGGGCCTTAACTTTGGTAATTTCTACATATGAACGTCTCCCTCTCCCACCTACACTGCCATTTTTTTATTCTCCATTTGTGAGATGTGTGCCAAATGATCTGTTTCACAATGGACCATAGGAAACAACTTTATCATTTCTATCATTAAAGGCTTGACTTTACGTGGGATGCTTAAAGCCTGTTTCTTGCCTTCTTACTGGTTTTGTCTCAAATGCATCGGTCTATGTCACAGGGAAAGAGAATGAAAACAAAGTAAGCCACTGTCAAGGTGGGTTAGGACCTAGGCAGAAAGCCTAACAAACTATGAATGTGAGATGTACTGCCCCAAGTCCCCAGACCTCAGATTGTCTTGCAGCTACTAAAAGCTGATCCAGCACTAATGAAACATCATTCTCAGGAAGGTGCCCGTAAGGTCAACTTCCTTACTGCTGTAAGAATGATTTATTTCCTCTGAAAGATCCCATCTAATTCAACCAAAATTAAATTTAATAGAAAGCACTTTATGTGCTTGTATAAATATAACTTAAGCAGGAAGTGGCTATTTTGACAGTTTGACAATAAAGGTATAGGCAATGAGAAAACAGTTCTCATGAAGTACATAGAAAATTGGATTAAAAATATTCCAAGATTGGGTTTACCATTTGGAAATTCTAGTTCAGTTAGGGCCTGGGCAATCAGTCTATCAACAGAAAGGCACATTTCTTTCATTCCTTTGCCTGTCTGAAGTTAAAAAAATAATAAATAAAATGTTCCTATTCGTGTTTGTTGTCAAAGAATATCCTTTTTGCGGTCTCAGAAAACCAGATAGGAGAAGAAAACCAACATTTTCTGAGTGTCAGACATTATTTTAGGTACACTTTCTATACAGTATTTCATAAATGTTATCAAATTTAATTTTCAAAACACTGAAGAATATTAAACACCAGGGTTTCGGGCTCCCATGCGTGAGCTCCTCCCTTCCTATTCCATTACAGCCCACAGGCTCTAGCTCATATCTGCCACCATACACAGTCACTAAAACCTTTTTTTCCTGTGATAACTTTTTAAGGTCTATTCTCTTAGCAGCTTTCAAGTGGGAAATAGGATAATAACTAGAGTCCCCATGATTTATTGATTTTATAAATGGAGCTAGTGCCCGGGTGGCTCAAGTCATGATCCCAGGGTGGAGGGATCTAGCCCTGTGTCAGGCTCCGTACTAAGAGTGGAGCCTGCTTAAGATTCCTTCAGCCTCTCCCTGTCTTTTTCTCTAAACAACAAATAAAATATATTTTAGAACTGGAAGTCTGTACCTTTTGACCCCCTTCATTTCACTGTTTCATTTATTTCTTACCCCGACCTCTGGCAGCTACCAATTTGTTCTCTGTATCTTTGAGTTTGGGTTTTGTTGTTGTTGTTTTTAGATTCCACATATCTTTAAGATCATATAGTATTTATCTTTCTTTATCTGACTTATTTCACTTAGCATAATGCCCTCAGGGTCCATCCAGGTTGTCACAAATGGCAAGGTTTCCCTTTTTATAGCTGAATAATATGCCATTGTGTATATTATACACCACGTTTTCTTCATTAATTTGTCAATGGGCGCTTAAGTTGCTTCTATGTCTTAGCTATTGCAAATTGTGCTATTATGAACATATATCTTCTTAGCGTTTTCTACACTCCATAGTGTACTCAGAGTTTTCATTTTCTTTGGATAAATACCTGGAAGTAGAATTGTTGGATCATGCAGTAATTCTGTTTTTAATCTTTTTGAGGAAGCCCTGGACTGTTTTCCAGAGGGGCTATCCTGATCACATTTCCACCAATGCAAAGGGTTCCCTTTATCCACATTCTCCTCATACTTACTTCTTTTTGGTAAAAGCCGTCCTCACACGTGAGATGATCTCTCACTGTAGTTCTGATTTGCATTTCCCTGAGGATGAGTATGTTGAGGATCTTTTCATGTGTCTGTTGGCCATCTGTTTGTCTTTGGAAAAGTGTCTGTAAGATCGCCTCCCCATTTTAAAAATCGGATTGTGTTTTTGCTATTGAGCTCTATGAGTTCTTTATATATTTTGAATATTTACTTCTTAAAAGATATGATTTGCAAAAATTTTCTCCCTTTCAGGTTTTTTTTTTTTTAAGATTTCATTTTGTTGGTGGTTTCCTTTGCTATGCAGCAGCTTTTTAGTTGGATGTAGTCCCATTCGATTTTTGCTTTTGTTGCTTTTGCTTTTGGTATTAAATCCAAAAAAAATTTCATTGCCGAGACCAACGTCAAGTAGCTAACTGCCTATGTTTTCTTCTAGGAGTTTTATGGTTTTCAGGTTTTACATTCCAGTCTTTAATCCATTTTGAGTTAATTTGTGTGTGTGGTATAAGACAGTGGTCTAATTTGGACTACCGTGGCTGTCCAGTTTTCCCCGCACTATTTGTTGAAGAGAATCTTTCCCCCACTGTGTATTCTTGACTCCTTTGTCATTAATTAATTGATCATATGCATGGGTTTACTCCTAGGCTCTCTATTGTGTTCCACTGATCTATATGTCTGTTTTTATGCCAATACCACAGTGTTTTAGTAATAATAAATTTAAAATACAAACTTCATTAATAATTATCACAAGAAGGAGAGCCTGGGTGGCTCATACACATAAGTGTCTGACTTCAGTTCAGGTCATGATCTCATGGTTTGTGAGTTTGAGCCCCACATAGGGCTCTGTGCTGACAGCCTGCTTTAGATTCTGTGTCTTCCTCTCTCTCTCTCTCTCTCTGCCCCTCCCCCACTTGCACTCTGTTTCTCTCTCAAAAATATTTTTTAAAAAATTTTAACCACAAAATAAAACAAATCTTTTAAATTTGATGATCATATTTTATTAAGATTTTGCCAGGCAATACATACATGCCAGCAAGTTTCTGTATGGAATGGCAAAGTTGTAGAACTTTCTAGGGAGCTACTTGACAATGACTTTATCCTGTAATCCTACCCATGGAAATAAACCCTAAACAAATCAGTTTATCATGCAGGAGGAAAAAATTGGAAACAATATAAAAATGACCCAGACAAGAAAAATAATTAAATATATTATGGTAGATTCATTAGGTATATAATATATAGCCATTAAAGTCATGCTTTTAAAAAATTTTTCATAATGTAAACATTATTTTAATAGAACATTGGGTTAAAAAGCAAGATACAAAATTATACAATCGGATTTTAATTTTGTACAAAATGAAAATAAGCTAAAATATTAACAACGATTTTTCTCTGAAGAGTGGAGTGAGGGGGATCTAATTTTAATTTTCTGTTTATTATAATAAACATTACTTTTTAAGGGGGATTTAAAAAGCATATTTTAAGTGAAATAGTGTGAGGGGAATTCATGAAAATTTGTTTTCTTTCTTCACTGCTATCAGCACAAAAATAGGGTTATTTCTTATAGAATTGACTAGTTAAAAGTCATTTATTATCAAGAATAGCTAAATTGTGGAAAGAGCCTAAATGTCCATCAACTGCTGAATGGATAAAGATGTGATACACACACACACACACACACACACACACACACACACACACACACACGAATATTACTCAGCTAGAGAGAAGAACAGCATCTTGCCATTTGCAACAATGTGGGTAGAGCTAGAGGGTATTATGCTATGCAAAACAAGTCAATCAGAGAAAGACAAATGCTATATGATTTCACTCGTGTGGAATTTAAGAACCAAAACAAAAGATCATGGTGGGGGTGGGGAAGAGGCAAACCAAGAAACAGACTCAACTACGGAGAACAAATTGAAGGTTACCAGAGGGAGCATTGGGGGGGGGGGTGGCGCGGGGTTGTGAAATAGGTGGTGGGGATTAAAGAGTACACTTGTGCTGAGCACCAGGTGATATATGTAAGTGGTGAATCACTATATTTTATACCTAAAATTAATATTATACTCTGTTAACTGGAATTTAAATAAAAACTTTATTTAAAAAGGCATTTATTGGGCTAACCACTGAGTTATATGCTAGTAGGGGAAAAATAAAGGAATGTAAGTCACTTTCTCTGGCCTCAATTGGCTTAAAAACCCAAATGAAGATTTTCTCCTGAGTCTCTATCTTGTGTGTACATGAGTGATGAGAACTAAAGAGACAATTCCCCAGAATTCCCCCAAAGTCAATTTTTCACCGCTGTTACTCCTGCAGAACACTTGCTTCTGTATTGTATACCTCAGAATTCTGATCTAAATCCCTGCTCCCCCATCACTGTTCTTTGCGACCTCCTCCTTTCCCTGTTGTTTGATATCCATTCTCTCCAGACTCCTCTCTGGCCACACTTTTCCCAAATATATATATAGCTCCCCATGACTTCATTGGGTGCCTGCTACTGTAAAATGACACATGTCCACATTTATCAAATCGGTTGACAGTGCTTGTTTTTACATTTCCTTTTGCCAAGAATAGTGAAGGGTCTGAGATTCTCCCCTACTTGCAAATTAAGAAGTTAGCCTATCACTGTCTCATGAATGCTGACAGAAGGCATGCTGACAGAAGGCATGAGACTACTGGGTCAGAGACAAAAAACATTATTCATTACTCTTGGCACATCAAGCAGTGTGAGCTTCATAATTCCACCTGTTCCTCTTGCCCCCAAAGTCATAAAGGGTAACACACAGGGGCCCAGGTAGATGCTATGCACACAGATTTGCTTCAAAGCTGAGGACCCCGAGTTTAGGGAATCTGAATCTTTTATAATGGGCTACAAGAGAACCTGCCCAACCTTTGCCCTGATGGGAGATATATTATTATATTTGACAGTAAACAAACCTGCCCTTTGCTCTACAAAAGGGATACAATCTTTATCGTCTAAGGCTCTTTCACTAAATAAATACCCTCAAAAACTAGCCAGGGACAAGAAGCTATCAGTATGTCTGCCATAAGACCAGGAGAAACATGGGAGATTATGGAGAATTGTCTCCAGCATCTTTTCCAACATTTTGGGTAACACTGTATTTTGATAAAATTTAAAACGTTATAAGAATAGTGCAAGGAACTCCCTTATACCCCTGTGTTTGCTGATTACATTTTGCCTCTTCTTTCTTTTTTTTACCCATTCCTTCCTTTCCTGTGTGTGTCCAATTTTCAGAGCAACTTGAGAATAAGTTGGAAACATGTCACATGATAGAGGTGTGTCCCAGTGTTGATATCAAATACGATCACTTGGTTAGATGGTGTCTGCTCAGTTTCTCCACTGTCCAGTTACTACCTTTCCCTTTATGATCAGTAGTTTTGGGGGGAAATACTTCGAGATTATGTAAATATGCTGTTTCCCATAAAAAATTTGCCTGCTGGTTTTAGCATCCACTGATGACTACCTAACACCATCATATCTTCTATGTCCATCCGTTGCCTGGCTAAAGAGCTTTCTGTTCTGCATTTTTTCCCCCATTTATTTACATCAACTATGAACTCAGAATTCTGTCTTACGGAACAGGTTATAACCCACTACTATCTTCATTTTCTATGCCTCAGTTGTCTCCGGTTTGGGCAGTAGGGGCGCCTTCAGGCACTGTGGTGCAGCAAGACCTAGGATCACCTTGTACTTTCCCTGTTTCAACCCTGGAATAATCTTTTCCCCAGTGGTTCCTTTCAATGGGAAATACTTTGAAACTAAGATCTTTACTCTTAATGTGTTCTTTTCTGCTGGTGTGATATTATTTCTAGGCTCTGAGAGGAAGCAGACACATGCACACACACAATCATGACTTCATATTGATATCCAATTCCAAATTGCACACCAACACTGCAGGATACATCCTTTGTTTTCCTTTGAGATATAATCGATGTGTAACACTGTTTTCATTTTATGCACAGTATAATTATTTGATTATATTTTGAGACATTATTACCAAAATTAGTGTAGTTAATATCCATAACCACATAGTTGCAAGGTTTTTTTTCTTATGAGAACTTTTAAAATTTAATCTTAGCAATTTTCAAATGTAGAATATAGTTTTAACTATAGTCACCATGCTGTACATTACATCCACAGGACTTACTTATAACTGGATGACTCGAAACTTGTATCTTACAGCCTTTTGACCTCTCTTTTACCCCTCATCCTCTGCTCCCTCTGCAACCACCAATCTGTTCTCTGTATCTAAACGGTTTTTGTTTTTTCTTTTTTATATCCTTTCCATATTAACTCTATTCTCTATTGTGAGAAGCCCAGATCTCATTATCCTGAATATTTTTACTCATTTGCAATAAACAGGAAAAAGCTTCAGAACTGCTAACTTGTACCACTGTGAAAAGCAAACCTACTAGAGTTCAAGATTATTTGTTTCTCCTATAAGGTCAAAATTATATAAAATGCACATATTTTAAGTATATGATTTGGTGAATTTGACAAATACATGCACTGATAAGATCTAGAATATTTCCGTCACCTTGCCGTTGTGTTTCTTCTCAATCCATCCTATACCCTTTCAGGCTACTACTGTCTGATTTTTTTTGCCGGTTACTTGTGCCTACTCTGGAATTTCGTATAAATGGAACCATACAGTATGTACTCTTTTGTGTCAGGATTATTATACCCAGCAGAGTCTAAAAGATTCATCCATGTTTTTTGTATATTATTGGTAGTTCCATTTTATTGCTGAGTATTCTTCTATTGCATGAATATGCCAAAGGTCTAAAAATCCATTCTCCAACTGATGGATATTTGTACTGGTTACAGTTTTCTATTATGAATAAAGCTGCTTTTTTGGACCCACACTTTCATTTCTCTTGGGTAAATACCTAGATGTGGAATGCTCAAAATCCTAGGATAGATACAACTTCAAATATGTAAGAAACTATACACTATTTCCAGGATGGCTCTACAATTTTATGCTTTTATCAACAATGTATGAGCATTCCATTTGCTCCAAATCCTTGCCAAAGTTTTGTGTCATTGGTATTCATAATTTTAGCCATCATAGTAGGCATGGAGAGCTATCTCACTGTGACTTTTATTTGTGTTTCCCTGAAAAATATATGGGAATAATAACATTTATGTTTATTGGCCATCTGGATGTCTTCCTTTGAAAAGTGTCCATTCAAATCTTCTATCAATGACTTTTTAAAATTGAAGTATAGTTGACACACAGTGTTAAATAGTTTCAGGTGCACAACGTAGTGACTTGACGACTCTATACATTATGCTCTGCTCACCACAAGTGTAGCTACCGTCTGTCACCATACAATGCTGTTACAATACCATGGACTATATTTCCTGTGCTACCTTTCATCCTGGCGATGTATTCCTTCCATAACTGGAAGCCTATATCTCTCATACCTCTTTACCCATTTTGCCCATGTCCCCATCCCCTCCTCTTTAGCAACCACCAGTTTATTCTTTGTATTTATGGGTCTGTTTCTGCTTTTGTTTGGTCTTTCCCCCCATATTCTGTGTATAAGCACAATGGTATTTGTCTTTCTCTTATTTTCACTTAGCATAATACCCTCCAGCTCCATCCATGGTGTTGGCAAATGACGAGATCTCATTCTTTTATATGGCTGAGTAATATTCCAGTCACCTATTGATGGACATTTGGATTGCCTCCATTTCGTGGCTATTGTAAATAATGCTGCAAATAAACATAGGGTGCATATATCTTTTCAAATTACTGTTTTTGTTTTGGGGGTATATAGTAGTGGAATTAATGGATCACATATTTCTATTTTAAATTTTTTGAGAAACATCTGTATGACTTTCCGCGGTGATACCAAATTACATTCCCACTAACAGTACCCAAGGGTTCCCTTTTCTCTGTGTCCTCCCCAACACTTGTTATTTCTTGTCTTTGATACTAGCCATTTTGACAGGTGTAAGGTGCTATCTCCTTGTGGTTTTGATTTGCACTTCCCAGATGGTTGGTGATGTTGAGCATCTTTTCGTGTATCTGGCATTCTGTGTGTTGTCTTTAGAAAAATGTCTATTCTGGTCCTCTGCCCACTTTTAATTGGATTATTTGGGTTTTCTTGATGTTATAGGAGTTCGGTAGTTTGGATATTAACCCCATATCAGATACATTATTTGCAAATATCTTCTACCATACAGTAGGTTGCCTTTCTGTTTTGTTGATGGGTTTCCCTCACCGTACAAAAGCTTTTTATTTTGATACAGTCCCAATAGTTTATTTTTGCTTCAGGAGACATATCTAGAAGAATGTTGCTAAAGCTGATGTCGAATAAATTACTGCCTATGTTTTCTTCTAGGAGATTTATGGTTTCAAGTTCTCACGTTTAGGTCTTTAATCCATTTGAGTTTCTTTTTGTGTGTAGTGTAAGTGTCTAGTTTATTTCTTATGCAGGTAGCTGTAAAGTTTTTCTAGCACCATTTATTGAAAAGACTATCTTTTCCCCACTGTATAGTCTTGCCTCTTTTGTCAAAGTTTGACCATAAAACATGGGTTTATTCCTGGGCTGTCTATTCTGTTCCTTTGACCTGTTTCTATTTTTGTACCAGTACCATCCTTACTATAGCTGTGTAATATATCTTGAAATCTGGGTTTAGAATACCTCCAGCTTTGTTCTTCTTTCTCAAGGTTGTGTTGACTATTATAGGGTTTTCTGTGGTTCAAGTTTTAGGATTATTTGTTCTAGTTCTGTGAAAAATACTATTGGCATTTTGATAGGGATTGTACTTAATCTGTAGATTACTTTGGGTACTATGGATATTTTAACAATATTACTTCTTCCAATGTACGAGCATGGTATGTCTCTCCGTTTGCATGGTCTTCAGTTTTTTCATCAATGTGTTATAGTTTTCAGAATAAAGGTCTTTCACCTTGGTTAAGTTTACTCCTAGATGTTTCATTTCTTTTTCATGTAGTAAATGGAATGTTTTCTTTTTCTCTTTCTGCTACTTCATTATTAGTATATAGAAATGCAACAGATTTCTGTACATTAATTTTGTATCCTGGGGCACCTGGTGGCTCAGTCAGTTAAGTGTTGGATTCTTGATTCCGGCTCAGGTCATGACCTCGTGGTTTGTGAGTTCGAGCCCTGCATCAGGCACCGCACTGACAGTGCAGAGCCCGCTTGGGATGCTCTGTCTCCCTCTCTCTTTGCCCCTCCCTCGCCGTCTCGCCAAATACAAATAAACATTAAAAATTGTGTATGCTGCAACTTCACTGAATCATTTATTCTCCTAGTTTTTTGGTGAGTCTTTACGGTCATTCAAATCTTTTCTTAAAAGCGGCTTTATTGAGATACAGTTCACATACCATACACTGCATCTATTTAAAGTATATAATTCAGTGGCTTTTAGGATATTCAGAGTTGTGCATTCAGCACAACTTTAGAACATTTTCATCACTCCAAAAACAACAAAATCTTACTCCCTAATCATGTAACCCCCGCCCCCAATCCCTCTATCTCCCCCAGCCCTAGGCAGTCACTAATCTATTTTCTGGTTCTAGTTGCATTCTTTTACATATGAATATACAATTTTCTTTCCTTTATTGAAGAGACTGTCTTTTCTCTATTGAGAAATAATATAGAGTATCCTAGTCTCCCTTGTCAATATTGACCCCATATATTTAGGTAGATGGATAGCTAGATATGGGTTTATTACTGGGCTCTTAATTCTGTTTCATTGGTCTGTGTCTGTTTTTATGCCAATACCATACTGTTTATTACTATAACTTTATAATGTAAGTTAAATCAGGAAAGGTGATACCTCTCAGTTGGTTCTTCTTGCTGTGGCTTTCAGGGTTTTTCTATATAAATTTGAGGATTGGTTTCTGTGTACTTCTGTAAAAAAATGCTCTTGGAATCTCAATAGGGATTTACTGTGCCTGTAAATGACTTTGGGTAGGATGGACATTTTAACAATATTAAGTCTTCCAACTTATGGACATGGGATACCTTTCCATTTATTTCTGTCATCTTTGATTTCTTTCATTAGTGTTTTATAGACATCTTCAGTGTAGAGATGTTTCTCATTGATTAAATTTATCCCTATGTATTTTATTTTTGATGCTATTGTAAATGGGATTTTCCTTTTTCAGATGATTTGTTAGTGTATAAAAATGCTAGTGATTTTTGTATGTTAGTTTTGTATCCTACAACTTTATTCAATTCATTGATTAGGTCTAAGAGGTTCTCTGTGGGTTTTTTTGGGGGGGGGTAGTGGTTTTTGACAGTTGTTTCTATCCTTTAGGATTTTCTCTATATAAAATCATGTCATCTGCAAATAGAGACAATTTTACTTCTGATCCAGGTGCTCTTTATTCCCTTTTCCTAGCTAATCACTCTGGCTAGGACTTCCAGTACTATGTTGAATAGGAGTGGTGAGAGTGGGTACCCTTGTCTTGTTCCCGACCATAGAGAAAAAGCTTTCAAACATCCACCATTAATGTTAGTTAGAAATGGCCTTACTATGTACCTCAAGATTGAGGTACAATCTTTCTATGCCTAATTTGAGTTTTTTAAAATCATGAATGAATATTTAATTTTGTCAACTATTTTTTCTGTATCTATTGGATAGTCATAATATTTTTCTCATTCATTCTGTTAATGTGATGTATCATATTGACTTTGCCTCTGTTGAACCAGCCTTGCATCTCAGGGATGAATCCCACTTGTCGATGGTGAATGATCCCTTGAATATGCAGCTAAATTTGGTTTGCAATTATTTTACTGAGAATTTTTGCATCCATGTTCATTAGGGATATTGACCAGTAATTTTCTTGTAGCATCCTTTTCTGGCTTTGGTATCATGGTAATACCTCATAAAATGAGTTTGGAAGTGTTCCCTCCTCTTTGATTTTTTGGAAGAGTTTGGGAAGAATTGGTGTTTATTCTTTAAATTCTTGGTAAAATGCACTAGTAAAACCATCTGATCCTGGGCTTTTCTTCATTGGGAGATTTTTTATTACTGATTCAGTCTCCTTACTAGTAATTGGTCCATTCATAATTTCTATTTATTTCTGAGTTGGTCTTGGTAGGTTGTACATTACTAAAAAGTGCTGCATTTCTCCTAGGTTGTTTAGTTTATTTAAATATAGTCATTAATAGTGGCCTCTTCTGGTCCTTTTCATTTCTGTAGGATTAGTTGGAATGTCTCCTTTTTCAATTATTTTGTTGATTTGAGTCCTCTCTTTTCCTTGATTAGTCTAGCTAAACGTTTGTCAATTTTGTCTTTTCAGAGAAACAACTCTTAGTTTTGTTATTTTTTCTATTGTCCTCCTGTTTCATTTATTTATGCTCTAATCTTTATTTTTTCCTTCCTTCTGCTAATTTTGGGCTCAGTTCTTCTTTTTCTAGTTCCTAAAGGCATAAACTGAGATCTATCTTGTTTCTTTATCTAGGTGTTTTTTGCTACCGCATTCCCTCTTAGAACTGCTTTTGTTGTATCCCATAAGTTTTGGTATGATGTTTCCATTTTCATTTGTCTCTTTCATTTTCCCTTTAATTTCTTTGATCCATTGGTTGCAGAGGAGAGTGTTAACTTCCACGTATTTGTGTTTTCCAGTTTTCCTCTTGTTACTGATTTCTAGTTTCATACCATGTGGCCAGAGAAGATACTTGATATTTTCAGTCTTCCTGAATGTGCTAAAACTGTTTTGTGGCATAATATATGGTCCACCATAGGAAATGTTTCATATGTACTTGAGAAGAATGTGTATTCTGCTAATACACAGATATAACGATCTGCATATCTTTGTTAGGTCCATTTGGTCTATAGTGTTGTTCAAATCTGTTTCCTTATTCTGTGTGAATGATCTACCCATTGCTGCGAGTGAAATATTATGGTCCCCAACTATTCTTATATTGCTATTTATTTCTCCTTTTAGCTCTGATCGTTTTTGCTTTGTATATTTAGGTACTCTAGTGTTGACTGCATAAAGATTTATAATTGTTACATCCTTTTGTGGGATTCATCCTTTTATCATTGTATAATGACCTTGTCTCTTTTTAGCATTTTAAAAGTCTATTTTGTCTAAGTATAGCTACCCCTGACTTTCTCTGGGTTACCACTTGTTTGAAATATCTTTTTTCATCCCTTCACTCTCAGTCTGTGTATCTTTAAGTCTAAAATGAGTCTTGTAGGCAGCTTTCATTGGATCTTATTTTTTTTAATCCATTCAGCCATTCTATGCTTTTTGATTGGAGAATTTAATCTATTTACCTTTAAAGTAATTATTGATAGGTCAGGATTTACTGTTACCAATTTGTTTTCTGGCTTTTATACCTCTGTTGTTTCTTGTTTCACATTCAGTTGTCTTTTTTTGTTTGTTTTGATGCCTTTTGGTATAAGTTTTGACCTCTTTTAGTATGTTCTTTAGTATAATTACTGTAGGCTTTTTTTTTTATTACCATGAGGCTTACATAAAATATCTCAAAATTATAACACCCTGTTTTAAAGTGATAAAACTTACTTCAATAGAAAGCCTAAACTTTATACTTTTACTTTTCCCCATATTTTAGTTTGTTGATGTTACAGTTTACATATTTTTTATACTGTATAACAGATTATTGTAGTTATGGTTATTTTTACATTTGTTTTTTAATTATTTTTTAAATGTTTGCTTTTGAAAAAAAGTGCACGTGTGAGCAGGGGGAGAGGCAGCACAGAGCATGACTCAGGGCTCCAACTCACAAACCATGAAATCATGACCTGAGCAAAAATCAAAAGTCAGACACTTAACTTACTTAGGGCCCCTGGTTGTTTTTTGTTTTGTTTTGTTTAAATGTTCATTTGAGAGAGAGAGAGAGAGAGAGAGAGAGAGACAGAGACAGCACAAGTTGGGTAGCGGCTGAAAGAAAGAGAATCCAAAGCAGGCTTCAGGCTCCAAGCTGTCAGCACAGAACCTGATGCTGGGCTCAAACTCACAAACTCTGAGATCATGACCTGAGCAGAAGTTGGATGCTTAAACTAACTGAGCCATCCAGGTACCCCACCTGCTTTTTAACTTTTAAACCAGAGCTACAAACTAATTACAGACCATTTATAATACAGAATCTGACTCTATATATATTTACCATTACCAGTGAGTTTAAATGCCTTCTTATGTTTTAAAATGTTAATTAGCATCCTTTTACTTCCACTCAAAGAACTCCCTTTAGCACTTCTTCTAAGGCTGTTCTAGTGATTATTAACTCCCTCAGCTTTTGTTTGGGGAGTCTTTCTCTTTCCAAAGGACAGTGTTGCTGCAGATAGAAATCTTGGTTGACAGGTTTTTTTCTTTCAATATTTCGAACATATCATCCCATTCTCATCTGGCCTAAAATGTTTCTGTCAAGAAATCTGCCAAGAGACTTAGGGTCCCCTTGCATGTAACTTCTCTTTTCTCTTGCTGCTTTCAAAATTCTGTCTTTGACTTTTGACAATTTAATGTATCTTCTTGTGGCTCTACTCAGGCTCAGCCTATTTGGTGTCCTTTGGGCCTCAAGAATCTTGATGTCCATTTCTCTCTCCAGGTTTGGGAAGTTTTCAGCCATTATTCCTTTAAATATGCCACTTTCTGTCCCTTTCTCTTCTTTTCCTGGCATTCCCATAATGCAGATTTTGTTGTTTTGTGTCTCCGAAGTCCTGTAGGTTTCTTCATTCTTTTTCACTTTTTTCTCTCTGACTGGATACACATTTTCTGTGTTCTAGGTTACTGATTCTTTCTTCTGCATGGTTGAGTCTGGCTTTAAAGCTCTCTATTGAACTCTTCAGTATAGTCATTGGTTTTGGGTTTTTTTGGTTTTTTTTCCAGCTCTAGAGTTTGTTTTTATTTCTTTGAACTCTGTTCACGCATCATTTTTCTAATTTCATTTAGTTGTCTGATCAGTAGATAACACATTCCTACATGAGGATCAGCATTATGGCAACAAAATTTTATAATTTGGTAAAGATCAAATGCACTGTCACCTTAATATATTTTTAATTTCATTTTTAACAGAATCAACAGGTGATATTACACCTAATAAATTCCTTCTTTTGGATCCTAAGTAGATATTTCTCTAGTTACGAATTCTTCTTTGGGATGTTTAAAAGCAAACTTAAATAGCAAAAAGAAGATATTCAAAAACACTGACAAAGTGGGAGGCTGTTGCTTTATGGCCGTGCCATGAAACATTCTTGATAAGCTGCCCCCATGAGAACGGCCAGTGGCATGAGTGTATGTGTTCATATAGTGAAATGCGCCATATGAGAAAACGGGTCCTGGGGATGTCCCACTCTTGGCATTTTAAAAACTAGCGGACTCACCAAGATGTTCAAGAAATGGTGTCTTTAAACGTGAAGGCATAAACATACATAAGAAGCAGGGAGAAAGACCCCAGTTTAGGGAAGATCTGGTCTAGGTCTGAATCCTGGCCTCCTTACCAGCCACTTCTAGCTCCTCGGAGCTTCATCTCTCTCCTTTATAAAGTAGTGGAATGCATCCCGAAGTAACAAGATTGTTGTGAGGATTAAATGAGATCAAATGTGGGCAACTGGCTGGCTCTGTTGGTGAAGCATGTGACTCTTGATCTCAGGATTGTAAATTTGAGCCCCATGTTGGATGCAGAGATTACTTAAAAATAAGCTTTTTAAAAAATGAGATGGAATGTTAGTGACTTGTGGTTAGGAATCAGGCCTGCCCTCATTGCCAGTCAGCAGTGTGGGGTTTGGGGGGAGGATCTTTTCTTTCCTGCCTCCATCCACTTTTAAGGGGGTATTGTGGTCTCAAAGAGCATGAGTTTTGGTGTCTTCTGGACTGTAGCTAAGAATCCTGGCTTTGCTACTTAAAAAAATTGTGATCTCCGGGTGCCTGGGTAGCTCAGTCAGTTAAGTGTCTGACTTCAGCTCAGGTCATGATCTCACAGTCTGTGAATTCGAGCCCCACATTGGACTCTGTGCTGACAGCTTGGAGCCTAGAGCCTACTTCAGATTCTGTGTCTACCTCTCTCTCTGCCCCTCCCCTGATTTCTCTCTCTCTCTCTCCCTCCCTCCCTCTCTCTCTCTCTCTCTCAAAAATATCCATTAAAAAAACTAAACAGTATTCTGCTAAAAAAAAAAAAAAAAAACTTGTGTTATCAGGCAAGTTATTTAATGTCCTCAGGGACAAGGACACCTACCACATGAGGTTAATTGTGCAGATTAAACCACATGGTTTATATTTAGCTCCTACCATAGCAAATGATAGGGGATATTCAATACATGCTATTTTGCTATAGTATATGTCCCTTAAGTGAATCACATGCCCTCAGTAAATGCGGAGCTGGTATAACATGAAGTCATGTTAGTTCCTATGTAACTTTTTTCTAGCCTCTTAATATTTGAAGCAACCAGAGGGTAAGCCTTTGCACAGGAACTACTGTAATAAGAGGAAACTTAGCATTCTATGAAGGCCTTTAGGAAAAGCTGAAAATACATAGAGTTGCCCTCTTTACCTGCAGAAAAGGACTGATTGAGTCATGGTTAGAATCCCCATGTTATCCTCCTGGCAAGCTTTCTGGAGAAAATGAGGACGCAGATGACGATGGGAAGATATTTCTTAACTTTCAACCAGGATAGATTAGTGAACACCACTCCTTAAATCTGATGCTTAATTGTGATTCAGCTGGTCCCTATTAGGAATTAATGTTCTCCAGGAGGTGTATGTGGGTGTTTAAAGTAGGTTTCGTGCCCAGTGTGTGGCTTGAACCCACAACTCTGAGATCGAGTAGGATGCTTAACTGACTGAGCCACACAGGTGCCCCATCCTCCAGGACTTTTATGTCAAAAGCACCAGCAGGAATCCCCAGTTCAAGGCCAGGACACAGTGTACAGATGTCTGTGCAAGTTGAGGTTTTATCAGAGCTCACATTTTTAGTTTTGACAGGTTGTGCTAGTGCTCTGGTTACAAAGTTGCATAGGTTTTGAGCGGTCTGCCCCAATCCAATTTCGTCCACACCAGCCCACTTTGTAGACGATGGGAGCTTTTGCAGGAACAAATTGATGGTGTGACAGCACAGACCTGTATCCCTTTCCCTCCAGTGTTTCTTAGGCACTTACTGTAAAAAATCTAAGCAAGGTAAGTGCACTAATAAAAACAATGGCTCACATTTACCATGTGCTTTTTACAAATGAGTGAACTCTCCTAATTCTCAACCACCCTGCGCACCAGGGGTTGCACAGGATACCCATTCACTAACTGCAGAAACTAAGACTTACCAGCAACATGAGTAATCGGAGACGAAGTAACTCGCCCAGGTCACCCAGCTGGAAAGCGGTAGAGACTTACAGCTTGTCTTTTTCCTATACATTTAAACACATTGTATATGGTCTTTGTCAGTTTTTTAACATGAATGAGAATTACACTTACATTGTTTCTTTAATTTACAGGCATTGCCCTATTAGAAAGCCTAAGTA
Organism: Mungos mungo; assembly: GCA_004023785.1. Taxonomy (NCBI): domain Eukaryota; kingdom Metazoa; phylum Chordata; class Mammalia; order Carnivora; family Herpestidae; genus Mungos; species Mungos mungo. The sequence continues at coordinate 32,560 of PISW01009572.1, read as the reverse complement.
AAGGAAAGCTGTTGATAATTCACAGCTATTTACACTTCACAAGACTCGTGTTTCATTCCAAGAAATCAAGGCTCATCAATTATTTGCATTTGGTAACATGTTAATTATACAAATAATTAGCCGTGAGACTAGACATGAACATGAAAGTATAATGAATAGTTTTGCTAATTGCTCTTTTCTGTTATGGACAGTTCCTGATCTGAAGTATTAAATGGCTCCCGTATTCGGCTTGCTAAATTCTCTCTTCACTTCACGGAAAAGTCCAAATCAGTGATGACAATTAGATTTTCTCCATCGTGCCAGCCCTAATCCAGTGATTATGACTGTTGAGAAGCATTCTGGGAGATTCTCTGGGCCCCAAGGGAAATCACATGGTGATTGAGGGGTCATTTTGCCACAGGTGAGTGTAGGTTGGCAGCATTGGGCCAGATTTTTGCCATTTCTGGCCTGTTGAGAAATGTATTTCAACTGCACCCCCGAATAAGCTTACAACTGTGCTGTATTTTGAGGTGGAGAGATGAAAAGGAATCAGATATGGATTCTGTGTTCTAAAAAGAAAAGCATAAATGGCCATACATAAATGAAAAGTGCTAAGTGCTCTAAAAGTAATACATAGTGTGATATGAGGCATCAGAGAAGACAATGGATTGTTTATAGTTACAGGAAGGCTGGGGCAGAGATGGATCAAGTTTGCCTTCTGGGGTAGGCCGTAATACATAGAAATGGGGTGCAGGGGTGAAATGAGGAATGCTCAGCCTTTTTTTTTTCTTTTCCCATTTTTGGGCAGATGATGAATCACTTGCCATAATGAAGAAGGAAATGTGAAACGGTGACCTGCACATAGGAAGAAGAGTTCAGTGGGGCTGGAATGTAGGAAAATAAAGGAAGGTCCAGTTGGGAAACAAGGGCAGGCCCAGGTTGTAAAGGGCCTGGGAACACCAGATTAGGAATGTTCTAGAACAAGGTCTCAAGGTGTGTCCACAGGATATTCCTACTTTTTACATAACAAAAGGATCCTGCTGTGAACTATGTGGGAGAAACATTGAATTAAAGCAAATTTCTATGCAGGAGTTTTTAGAGCTTTTAAAAGGCTAATGTACACTGTGAATTTCCAAGACAGACTTGTAGTTTGCAAAAATCCCAAACTTAGTGATCATAGACTTGTCTTTCTTGGAGCACCCATGAGATTAGCATCTGCAGGAACTCTCTGAATGTAATATTCAACATTACCTGCCAATCAACCAACTGACTGATATTCTAGGAACCTATATTGTCATTGCACGAATAGGAAGACAGTTATTTGTCCCCAAAGCAGCATCAATCCTCTCCCTCCCCAGTTCTCCTGCCGCTTAACTGTTACAAGGATCTGGTTCAGCAGCTGACCCTTTGCCCTCCTTTCAGCCAGACCCAGTTGCTCTCATTCCTGGAGCTCCCTGTTCCTGCCCTGATAACATTTTGCCTTGTTTCAGGGCTCTGATGGTTCCATGTTTTGAATCTCCTGTCATCCTGGATCCCAGATGTGCTGCCCAATGCCCCCTGACCCTTCCCCAGCCTGCCTGTACTCTTTCTTTACTGCTGCCCTGACCTCTACATACTTTGAGTGCTTCTGGTCCTCCTGGTAAACCTCAAGATGTCCCATCTCCAGCTGCTCACTGCTCTGGGATACCTGTGGCTCCAGCTGCCTGGTCAGAGATGAGACACCTGTGTGCTACATTCTGGGGGGCTGGGCTGCTGCATGCCCAGGAAACACCCTTCTGCTACCTCTCCCGGCTACGGGGGCTTCCAGGTGAGATTCCATAACTTTGCTTGGGAGGGATGAACAAGAAACCTCTAAATTTAACATCATTTAGTTGTCTCCGGTAGAGGCGGACAATCTTAGCAGTGACGTGTTTAAAGCTGCAATCCCATGAAGCCCCTGTTGACTGGGCAAGATTAGGTGGGATCACACAACCCACAAGGGGGTGTGGAATCGCTAAGTGTTTAGAGATCCACAGTGTTCTATTACGTGTTCAACAAGAAGCCAACTGTGCTGAGATTAAACCTTGCTGGGTGAGTGCCCAAAGCTTTGCTGGGAATAAGAGCATGACCGGCCAGGCAAGTAAAACTATAGAAGGGGAGACGCTGCCACGAGGAACTGACAGAAAAGGACTTGGGATTCGTTATAAGGGTGTGCCGCAAAGACAAGTTTCCAATTTTTGGAAACTATTTTTGTTCATTATTTTTCCTAACAGAGATGTTATCTTACCTTTATAAAGAATGTGCAGTTCTGGTTGATGCATTTCAAGAAGGAAGTAATGGACTTCACAAGGCATTTTAAGTCAGGGGGCTTCAGTTTGAAGCCAGGCTGGAGGCTGACGGGGGGATATACTCCAGTCTAGAAAATTCTGAAAGGCACGGATAACGTGAACATAGACCAAAACCCACTTATTAGAATTAGAAGTATTCTGAGACAGGGTCAAGGAAGTAAAAAAAGGTTACTAAATGTATGGAACTCCTTACCCCCCAAGAGGTGGCATAGGCTGAAAATAGAAATAGCTTCAAAGCTGCTTACATAACATTGTGGCCGCCAGAACTATCCTGGGTTATTGAGGGAAATGTGATTGTTGTAGATAATAGGGAGGCCAAGTGTGTCTTCCTAAATACAGCCCTCATCCTCACCCTCAGCATCAGTGGAAAAGATCCGGGGTTGGACCACACATTTAAAGTGTTGTCCTCTTTATCAGGTGCCTACCTAATATTAGGCATCAGGGCAGCACTTTTATATACATGATCTTTAATCCTAATAATACTGCAAGAGATAATAATTACCCCCATTTCATAGGTGAGAAACCACTCCAGTTGAATAACTACTCAAGGTCACACACCCAGTACCTAGAAGCGCTGAGCCTTGAGGCCCAGACATACTCTTAATGGCTCTACTGCCTCTCCTCTTGCACATTTCTTTTCTGACCTTCATGCTTAAATTTAGTCTAAGACTTTACAAATTCCAGAACTGGTGGTTTTGTCCTTTGCTTATGGCTGAAAAAAAATGACCTCAGCTATCATAGGACTTGCACATTTGTTCATACGTCCACAGTCCAAAGTGTCTAGCTGGAAAGAGGGGGGCATTAGGGTCCTGGGGCTGAGACAAGATGGCAAATGGACGAGCCTTGCAGGAGATCGGGCATTTTGAGTGTTTTATTAACGTGTAATTCTCACAGCACCTCATGTGAGTGTCCATTTTGGAGTGGAGGAGACTGGGTCTCATTCTGTCACCTGCCTAAGAGCCCATGGTGTGCACAGGCTAGAGACCCAGTATGTGAAACTCCATCTGTCTGGACCAAAGTTTGCCTCCTTGGAAGGAGAAACCATTCCATCTCTGTGCTGTTTCCTTCTAACCTCAGAGGTTGCCTCCATCACCACAAACCACAGAGGGCTCTCTGCTCTGCACCTTTGCTAAGTCCACTGCTGGCAGGGGTGGGGGAGTCCCGTGCCATACAGAAATTCATACAGAATTGGACTGTGATCAGTTCCCCCCTTTACCTTGTCAACATTTCCCCCAGTCAGCTGTAGTGCTGGTTTTTCACAAGACAGATGGATATTCTGATTGCTCTAACTCAGGGTTTCTCAACCTCAGCATATTGATATGTGGGCAGGATACTTCTTTGTTGTTGGGGGATGGCCATTGCATTGTAGGAGTTTTAGCAACATCCCTGGTCTCTGGACCACCATACAGCACTATCAGCCCCCACCCCCACCAGTTGTGACAAACAAAAATGTCTGCAGACCTTACCAAATGTTGCCTGGGATCATCCCTGGTTGAAAACCACTACTGTTGAGTCAGGGGAGCTATAGGGTATCCTTAACCTTCCTACCCAAAACCCAACAAACCTCGGTCTCCCACCTTGCCCTCCCCACAGTGTAAGCCAGGGAGAGATGGCCCAGTGACACCTGTGGGTAGGGTTGGGCTTTTCTGGTTTGGGGGAGGGAATGCAGCACAGATTGCTGGCCCTGTACTTACTTGATGCCCCCACGAGACGTGAAAAATGTAGAGCTTTCAATGTGCAGATGGCTCGCGCTGCTTAATTACCAGCCGAAAGCATGCTAACATTTTCCTCCTTCTCCCTGCCTGCAACAGCCCGCCAGGAGCCGTGGAGGCATTAACAACGGGGAGCGGTTGCCCTTTCCTGCATCCTTATCACACACTAATTATTTTATTCTAAAGAGACAAAGTAGAGAGAATGTAACATATGATTCTGACGACACTTAAAAAAAAAAAAACTCTGCTTTTCCTAGTGACTAGAGCATTGGAGCTGGTTGCTAAGCAACTGGGAAACTGCAGACTCCTGTACTGGCCATGCTGGTTTCGGAAATGAGCCATAAAAGGAATTCCCCAGTGAGAAAGGATCCCATACCATTGCCTGGTTGCCATGGACACCATACATAAGTGATGGATCCTGGGTTACAGGCCTGCTTAAGGAAAAATGTTGCTTGAACGGTAGGAGAAAGGTATGGAAGCCGCCTTCCCCTACGTTTTCCATGTAGGCACGTCCCATCCCTGCTCCTTACCCACGTGTTCCTCTGAAAGAGAGGTCTGAATCTAAGTGGCTGAGACATTCCATCCAATTTCAGCTCTGCTTTTATTTAATATGTTCCAGTCTTTGCTCACGTTGGAAGGGAGTCTGCAATCTGGAAAGCAAATTTTTAAGCAAGAAAAGATGCCTCGGGTGGCAGACAGGCTGTCTGTCTGTCTATCATCCACCCCAGTCTGGGGGCCACACAGCGCCAAGATCAGGCGCAAGGGCAACTCTATGTTCACACTTTCTATTGGAATTTTGCAAAACAAGAGAGATTAGCAGGGAAAAAGACAATAGCCATGACTCCAAAATGAAATTGGCATGTCATGCAGAGCGCTGCACACAATAGGCCATTGCAATTCTGTCAGAAATTAGAAACAGACTTCAGATAATAGTGAAAAATGTGAGGCAAATATAAAGATGTGGAGCTTAAAATACAGAGATGTGCAGGTTTAACCGGGGCTTTTTCCTACACTGAACAGATAGGCCTCGTAAACATCCTTGCCCACGTCTTCATGGATGAGAGCCATGGGGCACTGGACTCTGAACCCCATCTTGTAGAGGAGGAGATGGACCCAAAGAACAGGCGTGGTTTGCTCAAGGTCATAGAAAAGAAACACTGCTGAAGGGCAATCTGTGAAGCACAACTCTGCATTTTTAATTTTGCTGCCTAACAAATTACTCAAATTTTGCGGCTTAAAACAGTAAACACTTATTATCTTACCGTTTCCGTGGGTTGGAATCCAGCGCATCTCAGCTGGGTGCCTCGGAGTTCAGAGATCCTTCACAGACCACATCAAGATGGTAGAGGGCGTGCAGTCATCTTGAGGCTCAAAGTGGATAGATCACTCACCTGGTTGTTGGCAGAGACTTCTCACCGGCTGGAGACTTCAGTTCCTTGGTACGTGGGCTTCTCCATGAGAGCAGTTTACAGCATGGCTGCCGGCTTCCTCCAAGCCAACACCTAAGACACCTATGATGGCAGTCTTTTGTGGGGGGTGGAGGGGGCAGGGAGCTGGGGGACAGAAGATCTGAAACGGGCTCTTCACTGACAGGCTCCAAGCAACAAGCCCAGTGTGGGGTTCAAACTCATGAACCATGAGATCATGACCAGAGCTGAAGTCAGACACTCAACTGACTGAGCCAACCAGTTAACCTAAGCTCAGAAGTGTTATCCCATCATTCTCGTTCTATTCATTAGAATCCAGTTACTAGGTCCAGCACATACTGAAAGGGAGAGGGTTCCATGACAGCATGGATGCCAGGAAGAGGGGACCATTAGTGGCCATCTCCGAGACTACCACAATAATCAAGTATGCTTCCTGGGCCCACACTGGGAGTGGGAGCGACTAGGGGTGCAGAGGGGTCTCCCAGTTAGGCATGGAACTTGGGACAGGGCAGAGCAAGGGTGTCTAGAAGGGGCAGCGAGGGGGATGCTAGAGGGAGTAGAGCGGGATGAGAGATCACCAGCAGAGAAGGGAAAGAGAAGCTGGTGGTTTAGGGACAGCCAAGTGATGGGAGAGGGGAGCTGCAATGAAGGACGTAAATTATAAGGAAGCAGGATGGTGAGTGAATTGGAAGAGTCGAAAGGAATAAAGATGAGAGAGGGGAGTAGAGAGAGGGAAAGAGAGCTGGGAAGCCCAGGGCTTCAGCAGACATGCAAGAGAGGGGGAGAAAGTGGAGGTGGAAAAAACTATATTGAGAGACGGGGGAAGGATTATGGGACCCCGGCAGAGGTAGCAGTGGGGGCAAATACTGTTGACGATAATATGTGTTGAGTGCTCCCACTTTGACATGCATTACCTCGGTCTTCGTGCCAGCCAGCACTGTGGACGCTGTTATTTACAGCTTTTCAGAAATGGAGAAATGGGATTTTAAGATGAAGTACCTGCCCAAGACTGTATAATTGGGAAGTGGCTGCTGGTGCATAGTGACTGGGTACCTTCTTGCCAGGCAGTGGACCTCAGACGTAGTCATCTTGGTCATGGGAGGCTGAGGATTGGGAAGTTACTCCCTTACCTGTATGGGGATGTCCTCTCCTGTCTCTTCTGCCATGCTCCGGGAGCCCCGTGTTCCAGCACGGATTTGGAAGGCTGGATTCCCTGCCAGTAACTGTAGCCTCATCAAACATGAGGTGCAAGGCGAGCACCTCAGTTTATGATGCAGACTTACCTATGAAAACTGTCCTGCTTCAGGGTGCTGGGGTGGCTCAGCTGGTTAAGCGTCTGACTCTTCAGGTCATGATCTCACGGTTCATGAGTTCAAGCCTCACGTCAGGCTCTGTGCTGAAAGTGCAGAGCCTGCTTGGGATTCTCTGTCGTCATCTCTCTCTAAAATAAAAATAAACATTAAAAAACCTGTTCAGCTACACTGTATATTTATTTCTCTACACCTGCATTACTAAGCCATGAGGACACCGTGTCTCATTCTTCCAATCTCCCACTGCACTTTGAGTTGTCTTGAGTGAGCATTCAAGAAAATGTGTGGCACCAAACATTCACTTCTACTGAATCCACTGAGAAATTTTGCCTAATAAGCTTCACAGCAAAGAGGGACAAGACCTCTCTCTCTTAGGCCCAGCTCTTCACTAGCTGTTTGACTCTGGGCAAATTACTTAAGGATACTGGATTCCTGTCTAGTTATCAGTTAAATAGACAGGTTGGCTAGATGATCTTTCAAGTCCTTCCAACCTCTGAAACCTCAGATTACATACGAGGGACTAGAGTTAGAAGTCCAAGTAGAAATGGTCAATGGATCTGATACAGGCTGCCACTTAGGCAGATTCTAGATTCCAGTCAATGGATTCCAGCCTCCATTTTGCCATGATGCCAATCCATTGATATGCTCCTCAAGGGACGTTCAGCTCCACTTGTGTGTGGCATGTGTGTGTAATACAGACTCCAAGAGCCCAATTCTCACCGCCAAGGCCTCTCTCTGATGACATGTGAGTAACTTAGACTCTCAAGAGACCAACCGGGGCACCTGCCACAGTGACATTAGTGATAAAGAGAGCAATAGGACTTGAGATGCCAGGGTCACGAAGACCATGTCCTAGGAATCAGGATGCATGGGGTTTAATCACACTTCTCAGTTGTCAGTGTTTGGAGCTGGTCCCGAAGTAAAGAACAGCGTCACATACCTCCTTTTGGACCCTGCCTGTCTGGGCAGGTTATAGTTTGCCTCCACACCAGGGTTCCCAAGGTACCCAGGGACAGGATAGCACTCTTGAAAAGCATCTAAGCGGTAAGCGTATGCTAATCCTGGAGACCCACTGATGGTGGGTCAAAGCTCATCTTGAGAGTAAAGGCTCTATTTGTTTCTATATCTTCCACCCACTGAAAATGATGGATGGGAACATTTTAAAAGGGTTTGATATTAATCTATTGGTTGTGGCCACTGGTTACATTTCCTACCATTTCTGCCTAACAAATATATTTTGAAGGGTATACTTTAATTTCCTAATAATGAGTCTCTGAAAACAAAGCTCTACAACCCAACATGGCGCTTGAACTCACGACACCAAGATCCAGAGTCCCATGCTGATCCAGAGTCCCAACTGAGCCATCCAGGCACCCAGAAACTTTTTTTGATTTGCAGAAAATTCATCTAGAAGACACAGTAAGGAGAAGTTGTTTTAGTGACTTTCTGGAGCAATGAGAGCCCAACCTTGTCACACGTGCTCTGAGAAGCTAGTGTAGCAGATGTGCTGGTGTCCTGCCCGCAGCCATTTACATTTCAGCCATTCACACAGGACTTGGCTTCCAACTCCAGCACCTATGCTCCAAGAGCTTTCTTGGATTCCATAGCCCTTGCCACGTAGATAGAAGGGCTGGGAAATTAACACCCCTTTCCCTGAATGCAGCCTCTAAACCATGACACTGGGAGCCAATGTGTGAATACCCCTGGGCTCCCTCACCCCCAGGGGGTGTAAACCTGAGGTGTGCCTTCTACCCAGAGGCCCCCAGCAGCACTGAGCACCACTTTCCCACCATCATAGTGCCCTCCATGTCCTATCTTGAATTGACTTCCTTCCTTTGATTACTTCCCAGCGCCTGCTGGTATTTCCTGGCATTTCCTCCCTAGTAAACCATTTGCACATAAACCCTTATTTCCAGGCCTGCTGCTAGGGGAGCCCCAACTTCTTCCAGGCCCATGAGAAGGAACACAAAAAAAATGATTGTTCAAAAGAAGGATTTCTGGGGGCACCTGGGTGTCTCAGTGGGTTAAGCGTCCGACTTCAGCTCAGGTCATGATCTCACGGTTCGTGGGTTTGAGCCCCGCATCTGGCTTTGTGCTGACAGCTCAAGGCCTGGAGCTGCCTTCCATTCTGTGTCTCCAATTCTCTCTGCCCCTCCCCCATTTGTGCTTTGTCTCTGTCTCTCAAAAATGAACAAACATTAAAAATGAAAAAGGACTTCTGTAAGTGTATCCTGCCGTGCTACATTTAAGAGCTTATTCATAGCTCCTTACCTACCTTTCCAGAAATACTATGGTAAGAAGTGCTGCAGACCAGTCAGAAATGGAGATCTGAAGCATCACTGAAATGGTCCTGGAGGTTCCCAGGAACATTGACTTGATTACAAAATTTGTTTACTCACGACTTTCCTCTGGAGAAATGCAGCATGCCCGTAGTGATAGCCAAGTGCAGCACCCTGGAGACTTATGTCCACGGAATCATCCAGACAAACATGCTGACTAGGGACAAGGGTCTTTTCAGAAGACACAGTGCTGGAGCTTGGCGGGGCTTGCACGGAGAGCATCTGGTTTGCCCCCAGCAGCATCTGGTCCTGAGGCTGCCCCAGTGCAGAGGAATGGGTGAGGGCAGAGCAGAGACACCCTAACTTGAAAGGCAACTGATTAGGAAGCAGTGTACAGCATGTGGGCTCAATTTTCCTCTAAAAGCTCATAATATAACTTGTCAGGAGTGGCACTATGAACCCAAATTATAAGATAATTGTATTCAGTCCCAGATTTAACACAATAAAGGTTATTTGCACTCCTGCCCTAGCAACCATCTCATGGGGGGGAGAAAAATACCATACAAAAACAAAATGCAAACTCACAAAGTAGTAATAAAACCAGCACACAACTATTCATTTCAAGTCTATTTTGAAAAGCCTTTGATAAGACCAGTAATTCCCTATAAAGCTTCCGTCCCCTTGCCACGGTTCCCTTCTGGAGATAGAAAAAGGTTTTGCTCTTCTACAGCCATCCTTTTCCAGAGACAGAGTTCACTTTATTTCCCAATTTTAAATGTTTGTCATTCTTAACAAAAACAAAAACAAATCCCTGACCACCTACATGGAGCACATTAGACAGGGCTCAGAGGCAATACCAACACGAATCCCCCTTGTTTTTGCAGGGCAAGATTTCATCTGATGGTCTTAGTAAGGTCCTTAAATGTAGTTCAAGAGCCTTGTCCACAAGATTCTAAAGCACTTCAATAAAAAGTAAATTCAACCACTTACCCATTTCCAAATATTCTGATGCTTCAGAGCATACAGGTTGAGTGACATCCCTTTCATGTCCTGGGTGACACCACAGAGACTGAGCAATTCCTCGGGATGTGACTGTCAGGTCTACCTACAATGGAGGAAGGAGGGGTGGGTGGTCTGAGGTGCTCGTGGGTGCAAGAACAGAAATCTACTTAGACAAGCTCGCGTGAGAGGACGATGGCAGTAAGATCTCATGCACCCCCAAGGAAATCTGAGCGATCAGGCTTCAGGAAGAGTGGGAACAAGCAGCAGTCGTTGCCCAAGAGTGAGATGGTGAACAAAGGGGAGGCAGATGTCCCTAGAAGGGAGTAGGCACACAGGCAGTCTCTTTAAGGTAGGAAAGGCAAAAAAGAAAAGAAGGTAGGGCACCAAAGAGAAAAAGACTGAATACACTGAGCAGCGAAGAAACATTGTCAACGAATGCTACAGCCCGCGGTCAGCAGCTCACTGGTGCTGCAGAGGCGCTGTCCCTAAAGAAGCAGCAGCCTGCAGACACAAAGCTTCCCACATTGATATTTTTGGTCTTTTTTGATCTATATGGAACTGGTCATTCTAATTTATATTCTGATTTTATAAGCTATTTTTAAAGTTAAAATTGTATTTTTTTTTAATTTTTAATGTTTTTTTTTAATTTTTGAGAGACAGAGTATGAGCAGGGGAGAAGCAGAAAGAGAGAGACACAGAATCGGAAGCAGGCTCCAGGCTCCGAGCTGTCAGCACAGAGCCTGATGCAGGGCTTGAACTCGTGAACCACGAGATCATGACCTGAGCTGAAGTCAGAAGCTTAACTGACGGAGCCACCCAGGCGCCCCAAGTTAAAATTGTATTAATGGAAATGATGTGCATGATCTGGACAAAGTCCATGTATTTTTTTTTTTAAAGTACTTAATCTCTACCCTCAATGTGGGGCTGAACTCATGACCCCCCGGATCAAAAGTCACACCCTCTTCTGAGCCAGCCATGCACAATCCCCTTCACCACCATGTACTTTGTATAATTTAGTTTTAAAGCTTTAATAACTGGGCTCACATTTGTGATAGAAATAATTTGTACTTGTAGTTCAGGCTCCTCTGATGTTTGTTACGGACTTCAGTTTGCTTCACTAAGTTTATTTCCACATATATGATGGCTGTTCTTTGTCCCAAAATATATGCCCTAAACTTTAATAAATTAAATTCTACTTCAACTTTGATCTGAAATGTTTCCTAGATTTCTATGACAGGGTATTTTTGTGGTGTTTTTTCTTTCTTTCTTTCTTTTTTTTTAGAGAGAGTACAAATGTGCAGGGAGGAAGGGCAGAGGGAGAGAGAAACACACACAACCCCAAGCAGGCTCTACGCTCAGCACAGAGACCAATGTGAGGCTCGATCTAATGACACTGGGATCATGATCTGAGCCAAAATCAAGAGTTGTCCTCAATCAACTGAGCCACCCAGGCACCCCTGGATATCTATCATGTTAAAGGCGCTGTGCTAAACATGAATATGGGCACAGAGATGGGCAAAGCATAGCCCTATCTTTAGGGACTAAACCTTGTAATATTAGGGATCTTATACATCTTATAATATTATCTTATAAGTCTTAAAATTTGAAAGTGGAGAGGCGGAGTAAGAGGAGAATTAGACACAATTAGATGTATATACCAGTAACTGTAAGGCAATAAAGACCACTGTCAGCTTCAATACAAGCTCATCCTTTAAGCAGGTCTGAAACTGGAGCCTTTGACTACCCCTCAGTCTCTCATACGTCCCCCCAGTCTCTATGTAAAACCTACCCCTCTTGGCGCCTGGGTGGCTCAGTCAATTAGGCGTCTGACTTTGGCTCAGGTCATGATCTCACGGTTCATGGGTTCCAGCCCCACGTCAGGCTCTGTGCTGATAGCTCAGAACCTGGAGCCTGCTTCAGATTCTGTGTCTCCCTCTCTCTCTGCCCCTCCCCCACTCGTGTTCTGTCTCTCTCTGTCACAAAAATAAACATTAAAATAAACAAATGAATATATACATACATACATACATACATACATACATACACACATAAAACCTACCCCTCTTTTCATCCTGCTTGTTACATAACCAGTCTTGGCAGACCTCCCGTAGCATGTGGTCTCTCTGGATCCTCTACAGTGTTTGTTCGTTCCAGTGTGATGGGAATTATCACTGGAGACTAAGTGGGGCCTTTAAGATACCCTGAGTCAACTGGCACAGTGCACCTGACTCAGGGAGACCCTGAACACTGAAAATTTGAGCGATAAAGTAACTGGATCTCTTTTGCTACTCACTCACTGGGCTCTCATTTCTGGCTTCATTCGGGACTTTAAATTTCTGATGTCTCTCCTAAGGAGTCTTTACGCTCTGATCAGACTGGAGTGTGTGCACGCATGCACACACGCACAGACCAGAGAAGAGAACTCTGAAGGGTTTGCCAACCCTTGTTCTCTCTCCTGCCTTCCTGTCCACAGTTGCCTCTCAAAATCCAGGTGAGAGGCTGCTCCATACTAGTCAGTTGACTCACTCACGTATCTTGATCAGCCTGTCCTTGGAGAGAGCCTGAGCACTGAGGACAAGTTTGGTGTCGTGATGGTGAAGACACAATGTCTTGTAAGGCCAAACACAAAGTATCATCTTGGCCAGCCTGTCCCTGGACGTTGGGCCTTCATTCCTTCTGCCCTGAATCTAATGGTTTTAGGAATCCAATGCCCAGGATTTTCTAGACACCTCTGGCCTACAGCCCAAGTGGCGTGGGGGGTAGTAGTAAACGACTGCTTTGGAAGGGCAGCCTTCAGCACAGACCCTGGCCAAAAGTATCTGATTCTTATCAGAAGCTGAAGGACAGGTTTTACCAGAGTTCCTAGGCCCAAACTTGAAAAGCAAGTTCATCTACCCCTTTACTCTACACACTTGGGCTTCCTTCCTATTCTTAAGAAAAAGTCAATGCTCCACCTCCAATAATGACTAGAGATCACTGTGTGGCCTAATGACCACTGGCTGCTGGTCACTAGCTCGAGGCTGGCCAGTTGTACCAGCTTCCTGGGACTTGGGACGTTCACTGCTAAAACCGGGAAAGTTCCAAGCAACCTGATACAGGTTGATCAACTTAACTATAACTGATCCTCTCAGACCAGCTCCCCAGGATCCATGGGCCCTACAACTTAGCCAAACCCATGGCGGACAAAAAACAAGATCTGAAACTACAGGCTGTGGCTGCCCTTTGCCTTATTCAGAACTCCTGCTGTGTTCAGAGCCCTCGTGTGTACACAAGATAGGCTTTGTCCCCCTAGACTTGGCCGGGGAAGGAGCAAGGAGACCTAGAGCTTTTCACGGTCACCACATACTTCTACGTCTTGTCAACATGGGGTGTTGATAGATATTTGTAGATTGAGAAATATAAGACTGTTCAGAAGTGGACCAGGAGCCTGAAACACACGAACCGTCCTTCCCCCACCTACACTCCTTCCTGCAAGGTCACAAGAGAGTCTAGACTCACTGAGGGCAATGGGACACTTACATTTGTTGACGCTTTGGCCCCAAATTCTATTCTCAAACTCCAGCCTGGGTCACTGAAAAGGTTCCCTCTGGCTGAATCAGAACCAAAGCACAAAATCCAAACCTTAGCTCAAACCACTGCAATGGTAAGAAAAGCCGTGCAGGAGAGTCACCGGTGAGCTGAGCCAAAGAGCAAGGTAGAAGTAAAAAGCAAGAAAGTATTTGCACCGGTGGTCACAGCCAGGCAGGTCTCCCAGCCAGGGCATTAGGAGTGTCAGCTGGGCCGGACACCTCTCCCCCGAGCTCCCCAATAACTCAACTCTCCAGAAGCACTGGCATCCAAAAAGAGGCAGCGGCTGGGTCTCCAGGCCACGCTTTATATTTTTTAGGAATCCTTACAGGTACAGCATCCAGACTATGCATGTGTTCTGAACCTCTATTTTATTTTTTAAAAAATGTTTAATGTTTACTTATTTTTGAGAGAGAGAGAGAGAGAGAGAGAGAGAGAGAGAGAGAGAGAGAGGGAGAGAGGGAGGGAGGGAGAGAATGAATGAGCAAGGGAGGTGCAGAGAGATGGGGAGACACAGAATCCAAAGCCAACTCCCGATTCTGAGCTGTCAGCACAAAGCCTGACTCGAGCCATCGGATCATGACCTGAGCCAGTTGGATGATAAACTGACTGAGCCACCCAGGTGCCCCTGACCCTCTTTTAAAAGCTCTATCTCTGGGGTGCCTCGGTGGCTCAATCACTTGAGACTCTGACTCTGGAATTTGGCTCTGGTCATGATCCCAGGGTCATGGGACCAAGCATTGCATCATGCTCTGCGTTGAGTATGGAGCCTACTTGAGAGTCAGTCAGTCTCTCTCTCTCTCTCTCTCTCTCTCCCCCCTCCCCCACCCTCTCCCCAGCTTGTACGCTCTCTCTCTAAAAATAATAAACAAATAATAAAAACCCTATCTCTAAGTCTGTGGCCCATTAAAATGTCCTAATGTGACCAGTTCATCAAGCTTGCCTCCTCTGGGGGGAGGGGAGTCTCCCCTGCCGTGGAAGCCACCACTGCACGCGGATCCACAGGCCTGGTGGTCAAGAGCCCTGGGCTTTAGTGTCTTTGAAGATACGTATGATTGGTTTGAGGTAAATCATTAAACTTCTCAGTTTCCTCACCTGTGAAGTCGACTGGATTAACCTTTTGGGATTAAGATGGTTTCTGGTTTTGCCATTCACAGGTCTGTCTCTGTCGCCGGCGCTCTGCTTTATTTCCGGGTATTAACTCAAATGCCATGCTGAGTCACTTTAGAGCCTAAAGCAGCAGAGGAAAGAAAAATCATTAATACTGGTCTTCTCTTTATTTAAAATGTTGCTATCTTGTTCATCATGGATTCTTTTTGTAGTAATTTGGATTTTTAAAATATTATTCTTGATTAATATTTTAATTGACATTTCAATTAATTAATATTTAGTTTGTGGTGCCCCCTGAAACTACACACCCAGGGTAAGTGCCCTGCTTGCCCCCCCCCCCCCCCCCCCGGTTCCAGGCCTTTACTCCTGGGTGCGCTGCCACAGGGCAGAAGGGACGAAACGTGGCCCACTTCACAAAGTTCCCTGGTGACAGCCACACGGTTATTGTATGATCGGTAAGCCACCCACACTTTCTAGTTGTTTCTGCTGTTTGTTTTGTCTCCTTCAATCTAAAAATTCTTTGAGCCTCTGGTCTGTTTTTGTTGTTTATTTTGCTTTTTATCCCTCCCTCCCCACACCAAATGTCAAGCACAGAGTTGAGCACTGAATGATTCAGCAGGACCCACACTGACTCCAGATTTCACAGCCGGCTTTCTCTTGACCTTTCACAACACAATTCTTTATCATTAAAACATTTTCTTTTTTAGGGGCTCCTGGGTGGGTCAGTCGGTTAAGCGTCTGACCTCAGCTCAGGTCAGGATCTTGCGGTCCATGAGTTCAAGCCCCATGTTGAGCTCTGTGCTGCCAGCTCAGAGCCTGGAGCCTGATTCTGTGTCTCCCTCCCTCTCTCTTTCTCTCTCTCTCTCTCTCTCTCTCTCTCTCTCTGCCCCTCCCCGTTTGTGCTCTGTCTCTGTCAAAAATGAATAAATGTTTTAAAAAAAACCACATTTTTAAAATTTTCTTTTTTAAGTTCAGACAATAAAAACACAAGCAGCTGGACAGCCAGAAAAGTCAAACAGTTGTTTTAGCACACCATTACCAGATAATGAAAAAAGAAATTTGGGCTTTATCCTTTGCTTTTTCCTTTCAGAGTCAAGAGGACCAGAGGAAAGGCAGCCTTAGACCAAAAAAAAAAAAAAAAGGTCTCATGGGACCATGAGGATTCCAGAACGTCCTCATTCTGAGGAGGGTCACCATTCTTTGCCCCAAGAAACCCAAGGCTGCTGCTTACCCTTCGGCTTGCAACAGCGTCTGTAGGAAAACAGCTTCAAACCAGAGGAACCCTGGGCTCAGGAGACAGAGCACAGGGCATAGTGTTCGAGTGTTATCTCTGCAAGTCTGCTTTCGAGGACATTTTGAAGGGATTTTCTTTCTTCCAATTAGATGCATGAATAAAGACGGATTGCTCTAAAAACGTATTCGTGCTGAAATCCCGAGAGCCTCTACCAAGCAAGCAAGTGCTCCTGGGTGTCCAGGAGCTGTGGTGAGGGAAGGCACCAGGCTGCCTGCTCTCCTTCGCCACCCACCGGCTCCGCGCCCTGAGCAAACCACTTTCCCTCTCCCCGCCTCGCTGTCTTTGTCTACAGAGGCCCGTCTGGATCAGAGGCTGCTAAAATGCCCGCTCCCTCCGAAGTTATAAAGGGGGCACTCGGAAAGGACAGGGCAAAGTTCGTTAACATTCTCTCCTGCCTTTTTTCGTAGTGTCAAATTCTGTTTGTTTGGGATTTTTTTTTTTTTAGGGGAGGGACAGAGAGGGAGAGAGAGAGAATCCCAAGCAAGTTCCACGCTCAGCAGGGAGCCAGACACAGGGCTCGAATGTGCGATCATGACCTCAGCCAAAATCAAGAGTCGAAAGCTCAGCCAAATGAGCCACTCAAGCATCCTGATAGTGTCAAATTCTTAATTAGTAGGTCTCAAAGAGGAAGGATACAAAGCTTTACTGTACAATTGGGAGGAATGAAGATTTACCTTTTTTTTTTTTCCCTTTAGTTTACTTCGAGAGCGAGTATGTGCATGGGCACGAGCGGGGGAGGGGCAGTGAGAGGGAGAGTTACAGGCGGGAATTGCTGTCAGCCTGCCATCAGTCCCGAGGTGGGGCTGGAAACCACGAACCACACGACCATGTCCTGAGCCCAAATCAAGGGTCGGCGGCTCAAGAGCCACCCAGGCGTTCTGGTTTACCCTCTAGAGAAACAGCGCTTGCTCAGGCGTCTAACTGAAACAAGTTACACCTCCACAAAAATGAAATGGAAGCATGAAAGATTGTGCAAAACAGGAACTCTGTGCAAGTAAGGAACAAGAAGCCTGTATTTTTAAAAAGATTTTCATCCCATTTGCAACACCTTTGTGCTTCCTTTATGAATTTCTTCATCTCTTTCAGGTCTACAATGAGCTATTTTTAAGACTGTTTTTCTTTCATACAGTAATACTGTTCAGATAGGCAACTTAATTGTCATCAGACCTTTTCTTAGTCTTTCAAGACCTTTTGTTACGGTGAAATAATTTTAGGCGCACCAAGCACAGATCCATTAAATACTTTCCTTATTTCACTAATGAACTGTTGTGGGTGGTAAAAATTAATTTCATTCCACCCATGATACTTACATATCTGTTCGATTTTTATAGCTGAGAAATGGAGGTTGCAAATAACTGCACTGAAATGAAAATCTCCTCTTAAAGTGTCTGTTGTTTCATTTATGCCAAGACATATCCAGAGAAAAATCTATAAAAATACTTCGTGAGATGAAAATGGTTCAGCAGGTCCAATCTCAGGGTTGATGTTGCAAAAGTTTGTACCGACTGAACGTGCTTAGGAATTGGAAGGCCCGTATGTTGATGGATGGGAAGAAAATCCTCTGAGCAGATGTCTTTAAACTCACCTGGATGGACATGTGGGTTATTACCACACTTGCTTAAACAGGATACTGATGAGACCAAGGGCCTGGACTGAATGACCATACGGCTCAGCCAGTGTGGCTTGACTCTGTAGACCAAGCCACAGCCCTCATGTCTCTGCCATTGTACATTTCGGGCACCCCTATGGACGGTCACAAATGAGAGGGCAGAGGATGTGGGTGAACTAGGGAAACCCTTACCCACAGCATGTACAGGAATGCCAGGCACAGCTGTACCAAAGGCCAGGGAAGCCACTTTAATACACAGGGACAACACATTTTAATGATAACAGGTCAGACCCATTAATTCTGATTGGAAGGTGTGGAAAAAAAAAAAACCATTGTCATCACAATGGTGACAATAATGATCCCATTGGCAAGTGGAGGGTTGAGGAGAGAGATGTGCCTTCAGAGAAAAAGGCCAAAAGCCAGAGTTCTCTTTAGGGAGACAGGGCAAGTATTTGAGCCCTGTACCCAAAGATAAATCTTTCCAGAACTACGAAGGACATTGACAAATGTGAAATTGCGATTGGCCAGTAAGTGCCTCCTTATTTACAACCAGTCCCTTCCAGAAGCCAACTCTGACTTACTTAATGTCAGTGCCTTGGGAAGCAGCAGCAGCATACTGATTTTTCCCTAGTCAGATGTAATTCTAGTTTCTGGCTTAAATGTGTGCAGACCGCCCCAAAGGGTCCCACGGGCCTGGCACTTGAACACCAGCGCTTCATCTCTTATTCTTGACTCCTTTCTCATTTCTCTTCTCCTTTCTTTCTAAACCCCAAACCACAGATTGATAAGAAGACACAAGCAAGAAGACAGTCTGAAAGAAAACATACAAGAACCCCCAAATTCATGTGCTGCGGCTCTGAAATAATGACTAAGGAAAGTCTGATGGGGTTCACACCAGTGCTGAGTTTAGGGCTTAACAACATAACCACCAAGATCAGCGACAACTTCAAACAAGAATGAAAAGGCAGTGGCCATATTTTTGCAGGCTATAAAGTAATTATTTCATTGTACTTCCACGCGTACACATTCTCACACACACACACACACACAACCTGATACCTTTTTTTTTTCATATTAAATGGCAGTGAGCCATGAAAGCCTGCAGAGAATAAGAAGTGGAGTCTGTCTCACAGAAAGAAAGATTTCTCTCCTCAAGTGACAGTAAATTGGATAGATGCTATTTTTAGATGAAATATATCTAACTAATGTCCAGATGTGAGTCTACCACATGAAGCGAAAAACAAATCTATCTAAAGCACTGAGCTGTACTTGAAAACATGTTTTAAAAAATTTCTGGGAATAATGATTTACAATGGAAAGACTCAAGGCACATGGTACTGACCATCAGCCTCCATAGCAGTTCACTTGGAAACAATGTCTGCACACATGGCTTCAACATGTAGATGATCCCAAGGTTTACATTCCTGATTTAATTGTTACTAACTCTCTGGGCTTGCAACTTGTCGGCAGTATATTTCCACTCGAGCATAAAAGAACCAGGCAGATCAGGATTTCTGCGCTAAGCCAGTGGGGTTCTCTAATGGCCGATACTTTGAGAGGTCGTGAGCTTGTCCCAGTGCTGACGCTCCTGCTCCAGACATTCTTGAAAGTCCTCCTACTCATTCACTCAACGTTATTTATTAAGCACCTACGATGTTCCAAGCTGAGCAGAACGCGGTGAGCAGAGCACACACAGCCTCTGCCGTCACACCTACAATCTAGTGGGATTTATTTAGGAGCCCAGGTTACCAACTGCAAAAGAAAATCAACCTGATTACTTTAGTGACACAAATAATGGTGTTGTGTCTGATCACAGTCTTCATTACTGTGCATGACCCTGAATGATGTCTGGCCATTTGAAAAAAGTCAATTCCTAAAGCAGAGTCGCTGAAGATATTCAAAGTAACGTGATACGGGCTTTAAGAGAAGAGCTGTACAAATAAATTATTGGGTAGTGCCATCATCGCTGGAATAAAGGCTTGCCCTCTCCAAGTCCCTCTGTAGTTTACGCTCCTACAAGGGCATAAAGGGACATCTACCCGGGGACAGCAGCAAGGTGGCAGGGAAGAGGCAGGGGAGAGGGTGTGG
Source organism: Mungos mungo (assembly GCA_004023785.1). Lineage (NCBI taxonomy): Eukaryota > Metazoa > Chordata > Mammalia > Carnivora > Herpestidae > Mungos > Mungos mungo. The sequence continues at coordinate 12,856 of PISW01009572.1, read as the reverse complement.
CATGAAACTAGGCGGGGTGAGTCCAGGCAGGTGATAAGATCCGTGGATAGCGGAAGGAATGGCTCATGAGGCAGAAAAGCATGAAATAAGGCCAGCTTCAGAGAGTTGAACCCCGGTGATTGGAGAGAATTGGCTAAATATGGAAGAGAATCCATCTAAAACTGGAGTCTCTTCAAAGCCCAGGAGAGTAGAAACTTCCAAGATACCCAAGACAGCCTGGCCACTAGAGGCTAGACAGATGATCTGGCCTCACCTAGGGCTGGACAAGAAGTGGCCAGGCAACAGGACTGGTGCCCTGGAAGTGTCCGGCACTTATACTGCAGGAGCAGTCACGGCCACTTTAAACCCTTCGAGACCACCCAGTTGGCCCCTCCTTTGTCCCAAGAAGAATATGAAGGAGCAGACAGATAATGGTGTGCTTGTTATAGTCAATAAAGGGTTAAGATGGAACAGGGACTAAGGACTTTGACATGATTTTCTAATGATTTCTTAAATATCCTGTACCCATCAGAAGACACACATGTACAGAAGGATCCTTTTTTCATAATTGACAAACCATATGCACAGTTTTGCAATGTTGGTTTTTCCCTTCCCTGGCATTAAAGGTGGATTTGCATGTAGCTCTCCTCCTTTGTCTGGCTCACAAATAGCCCAGCTGCAACCTGGAGCTGCCCAAACTGAGGAAGAAATCAGGCACGAACCCTCCGTTTTGCTCACATTATACTCTACAACTCAACCAAGAGGAGAGCCAGAGTTTGCCTCCTTTCCTTCCTCAAGGGCCACCCCATCTGGATAAGCTTTTCCGCCTAGTAGGTCAGAAATAGACTTATCTTGCTCTGCTTGGCACCTCGGGTAATGAAGCTCCCCTGTGGGGATGAGCATGGAGTTGTCCTCTTGATCTCCAGCTCAACGCCCTGCTCAAAAATGTACCTCAAATACACATCGATGGGATGGCCTAGTGGGCGGGACCAGGCTTCCCCACTTTGGCACACATGTGGCTGTTCTTTGTATTTTAAATCTGTTTGCTAAACTGATCCCCATGCAAGATTTTGTTCGATAAAATGAAAAGACTGGAGGAGGTTCTATTATATAATTATTTTCAAAAAAGAGGTGAGAGTACTTGAAATCACTTTTCTAGACCAAGGGTCGGCAGTCATTTTAACCATAGGTGGGGTGAACAGGGCTAGATGATGGGATATGCAAATTCCTTCCATGGCCTGTTAAGACCAAGGGGTAATCAAGAAAGAAAAAACAAAAAGGGAAATAGGTAAAAGGAAAAAGAGGGAAGTCAGAGAAAGAAAAAAACCCAACGGCTTCCATAGTAGTTTTGAGGGGCAGACTTTCTCCCCAGCAATGCACACATATACATATTCACCTAATATTTTGCAAATCACCTAGGGACCCAGGTTGAAAACCTCCATGGGAAGGCATCATCAGCCCATACAATGACTTGGGTTACCCTATTAGAATCCAAAGAATCCAAAATCTGGATTCTTAATGTTTCTTTAGTGCTGCTCTGATCATTTATCTAATTCTCATGTAGAGAGTTTGGAGCATGGGCTTTTGAGTATTTCACTCAGGATTCTTATCTGATTTAATAGCCTTTACCAGAGACTCTCCAAACCATATCTTTAGATCTCTAATTGGAAGGAATAGTGTAATTGTCCGTTTCAGGTGAAGTCTGCCACTTGCCAAATGTGTTCAACAGTTGTCACGTTAATAGCTCCCCTTGGAACCACGAACCGTTCAAGTTGGTATGGAGACATGCAAAATTATTTGGTTATTTTAACAGCAATGGCCTCTCGGTGTCATCCGTAAGCCTCTCATACTCCCTTAGGTCTTCATTGTTATTGATACTAAAACTTTTAATGAGCCTTTTATTTAGAACCTTAAGACCAAGTAATCTACCAAGTCTATACTCTGTCATGCTTGATCATCACCCAAGATTATCAATGCCTTTCTCACCATCTAGCCTCTCTTGCACTAAATGAAGTAGAGTTTAACTCCTGCACGGACTTCCTTCTGAGTTCCAGCCTCATGTGCCCAGGGGCTTGCTAAATCATCACTTAGATGTCCCAAAGACACCTTCATTTCAACATGCCAAAACTGGACTCTTCTTTCCTCCAAATTTACTCCTCTATCTTCACCATCACCATATACACAATACTTAAGACCAAGATAACTGGACTCCTACCTTCTTCTTGACTCTCAGAGCCAATAGATGTTAAGGTCTTGATTCTGCCTCCTTCATAGCTAAGTGCTTTAGTCCAGGCCTTCTTCATCTGCTTTCTGGGTTACTGCAATAATCGAACTGGCCTTCCTAAGTCCACTTTTAGCCCTTCTCCTTTCAATCGCTTGCCAATGACCTTTCCAATTAAAAATCTGATTTTGTAACCATTTCTACTTAAAATTATTCAATAGACGCCCCTTGCCTTCAGAATGCAAACCAAACTCCTTAGCCTGGAATTCAGGGGCCCCTCCTCCTCCAGGCTGGCACTCAGTGAACTACCTGCTATTCCTTTGAACGATGGTCTTCCTCTCTTGGCCATCCTTCTTCCCTTGCTAAATTCCTACTCATTCTTCAAAAATACATGGACTATTGACGCTGGCACTGGTTGGGTGCTGTACACATGTATTCTAATTTCTAATCCTCCCACCAACCCTATGGGACTTGCAGAATTTGCTGAAGATCATGCAGCTGATGGGTAAATTTCAATCCAGGCCTGCCTGGTTCCAGTGCCTACACTTTTCATGATGCCAAGATACCTCCCTTTAAAACTACACTCAGCTGTCTTCTCTGGGGGCCTCCCCTGACTCATCATGTTGCTTGTCCTTACACCACCCTGGCCAGCCTTGCCTCTACTGGCCTCAGGTAATATGCAGTGCAAATGTTCATTAGTCTCTGTCCTGTGCTGTGAGCTTCTAGGAGGCAGATGTTGGACCTTTTAATTATTAAACAAAAACAAACCAAACTTTTTACTGATATTAAAATTCAAATAATGTATAAAAGTATGAGTAGCTCCACCCCAGCTCCTTAGAAGTAATCAATGTTAACCCACTTCTTGTGTGGGTTAACTTCCAGACTTTTAGGACTACGGAAACACATGTACGTGCACTCTTCCCCCAACACATGGGCTCATATTATATATACTTTCCTGCAATTTGTTTTTTCCCTTGACTACATCTTAGTCATTTTTCTATATCCCTACATGTAGATATCATCTCTTTTTTTCTGTAGAAATAAATCCATGATACTATTTTCACTGTTTCCCTAAAGGAATAAAACTTACCATTTAAAGGTTAGAGAGACAGCCTAGGGGCAGGGGTGAGGGGAAGGCCTAGCTGTATGTTGATTATAAGAGAAATACCTTAGACGTGATGCAGAGAGATTAAAAATCAAGAAATCCATTGAATAAGATAGGAATATGAGTCTGTGCATGTGTAAAGAAAGAAATGGAAGTCAAGGGACATTTCTGCCTTACAGAATAAAGCCAACTGATAAATATGGAAGGAATGATGGAAGTAGAAAATTGCCATTTGGCAACCAACATCCCAATAATAGATCCAAGTAAAAATCATCCATTTTTTACTAAAACTAAAGGGTAAAAAATTGAAGAGTAAGAGCATATTTACAATTGTCTCCAAATCAATTTCCCCAAAGGAGAATGATCTTCTAAGTTACAAAGGGAAAACTAACTTTCCAATGAAAATACTAGACAGGCACCACTTTAACCAAGTGAGCTAAACTAACACAATTAACGAGACCTATTGACATTATCTGAGGTGATGGACTAAGGAGGACATAGTATTACTTCTGGAGGATTCCTGTCAAAACACAGAACCTGAGGGGCGCCTGGGTGACTCGACTGGTTAAGCATTCAACTCTCGATTTCAGCGCAGATCATGATCTCACAGTTCATGGCATTGAGCCCTGCATCAGGCTCTATGGTGGGCATGGAGCCTGCTTGGGATTCTCTCTCTCCCTCTCTCTCTCTCTCAGCCCCTCCTCCGCATGCTCTTTCTCTCCTCAAAATAAAGAAGCATTTTTAAAAATGCATAACCTGAATATAATCACGAGGAAACATCTGACAAACCCAAATCAAGACACAAACTTGCAAAACACCTGGCCAGACCACCGAAAAAAATGTCAGGCTCATGAAAGACAACAGAAGCGTTAAGGAGGCATTTCTGATCAAAGGTAACTGAAGAGATGAGACAACAGAACACAATTTGGGATTTGCTGCTACAAAGGACATTACTGGAACAAATGCCAATGACCTTTGAAAATTACAAATTTGATTTATAACCATTTCTCCTTAATTCTTCAAAGGACACCTTTTGCCTTCAAAATACAAACCAAATTCCTCATCTTGGAATTTAATGCTCCTCATAAGCTATCTCATTTGTAAATATTTCTGTATGTATTTCTAAACCATGACTTTTTTGTTGTTGTTAGCATAGCCATAATTTCATACCGGACTGGATGTGGAAGCTGTAGGAAACTATAGGAAATCTATAGGAACCGCCAGGCTGCACTTGCTGCAGAGGAGCTGTGTTCTGGATCTCTGAAGGTAGTGCCCAGGTGGTGCTATCTTTAACCCTCCATCGAGTGATTAAAATGTGCAGTTAGCTTTTGCCAGCCTCTTCATTCTTTTCTCCCATCCTCTGCCCTTGAGTTCTGTGTGACAACAAACTATAGTTCTGGGGACCCATAGTCTTGACCTGCTTCTCCTGGAGGTCCTGTCCTGTTCAACTCTCTCCCCTCGGCCAGCACCTGGTCCCTCTGGACTCCTGGAGTGCTCCGGCATTGCCACACAGGATGGGGGGTTTCCATGGATACACGTCTATCATCTTCAAGAGATATCTCCTTGAGGTTGACCGACAAGCAGTGTGGACTGCACTGAATCAGAGACTCTAAAGTCTGGAGAAAGGGGAGAGATGTTACTGGATAGAGAAAAGCGTCCTGGAGGGAGTGGCCTTTGGGCAGGATCATCAAAGCAGGATGGGATGCAGGGCACCTGGTGGTTCAGTTGGTTAAAATTGACTCTTGGTTTTGGCTTAGGTTGTGATCTCATGGTTTGTGAGTTTGAGCCTCATGTCTGGCTCTGGGCTGGCAGTGCAGAGCCTGCTTGGGATTCTCTCTCTCTCTCTCTCTCTCTCTCTCTCTCTCTCTCTCTCTCTCTCTCTCAAAATAAATAAAGTTTAAAAAAAATTTTTTTTAAGGCAGGATGGGATGGGTGGAGACCTATAATTGGGCTTGCAACTGCCTAATTTGAGTTCTCTGAACACCTCAAGTGTTTTTATTTTCTTCTCCACTTCTTATCTACTTTAACAGTGATCTTCTGTATCCTAAGGGTGGTTTAGAATATGGTCTTCAGAGTCTGAAAACACTGGGCTTTGCACCTGTGTGTTCTGGGGCACGTCAATGGACCTTACTGACCTCAGGTTCCTCATCAGAGAACTAGGAATAATGGCACTTCATAGGGTTGCAGTAAGCACTAAATGGAATGTTCTAGATAAAGTCAACAGGGAACCACTGACAGTGAGCAGGGGAACAGTCATTCTGAGGTGGGCTTGGAATAGGGACAAAGCTGGAGGACCCTTTAAGATATTGGCCATATTCCAAGAAGTAAAAACATTACCTGACTCTTTTAATTAAATGTTTATCTTGGGATTTTTGTAGATTCACATGAGTTATAAGAAGTAATACAGAAAAATTTCACATACCCTTATTTAGTTTCCCCCACTGGTAACTTCCTATAAAACGATGGCATAGTATCACAACCAGGATACAGTCAAGATGCAGGACATTTCCTTTACGACAAGGATTCCCCATGTTAGCCATTTTATTACTATATCTACTTCTCTTACTGCCCCCTGCCCTCCTTAACCCCTGGCAACCACTAATCCATTTCCGTAACTTTGTCATTTCAAGAATGTCATGTAAATGGAATCATCTATAAGCCTTGGGGATTGGCCTTATTCACTCCGCAGAATCTTCTGGTCATTCTGTGTATCAGTAGAATCTTTACTATGCTGAGACTTCATTCCATGAACATGGAGTATCTCTCCATTTATTTAGATCTTCTTTGATATCTTTCATCATGTTGTAAAGTTTACAACATATAAGTCCTGTACTTATTTTATTAGATTTATACCTAGGTACTTGACTGAGTATTAATAGTATCATATTTTTAAGTTTAGTATCTATGTGTTCATTGCTAGTATATAGAAATAAGATCACATACAAAATCAGTTCTATCACACACCCTGTTGAATTCATTTATTAGTCTCACATGGATTTTGGGATTTTTTTTCCTTTTGCAAATTATTTGAGATTTTCTATGTGGACAATCTGTCATCTGCAGATAGGAATTTTTATTCCTTCCTTCCCAATTTACAAACTTTTTCTTTCCTTATTGCACTCGCTAGACCTTCCAGCACTATGTTTATGAAGAATGGTGAGAGTGGACATCCTTGCCTTGTTCTCAACTTAAGGGGAAACATCAATCTTTCACCATTAACTAGAATACCACCTGTTGTAGATTTTTCTAGATGCCTAAAAGGCACAAGATAGACATTCCCATTCCTAAAGGAAGAACTAGGAAAGGAGGAAGAGGCTATGGATCTCAAGCAAATCCCAAGCATACCAAGGCAAATTTCACTAGATCTGAAGGGTTGAGAATAATCCTCTTTAGTTGGATGCTCTGCCTTCTGAACTCACTGGAACAGGAGTCCCACCTCTCTGGCTCCACCAGGCAGGAATCATGTCCCCAAGGACTCAGGGACCCTCTCCTCCTGGCTTCAGTCAGGCCCTGAAGCCTGCTGAATCCCAGATGGTAGCCTTCATCTCTAAATTGCCTTCAGGGTTCTTCTTCCTTTTTTTTGAATAGCACCTGTTTGCAACTGAATAGCTCTATGGTTCAGCCCTGTAGGAATTGAGCAATCTGACAGCCTTCCTTGTTTCACCTCATTTTTAAATGTCCTGTTTCATTCAAATTGGCAGGGTCTTTACTGATATAATCCCATCTCTTTTCCTGCCTTCTGTTGAAATGCCAGATTAATTCCATGAATCACACCCATGATCTCTTTATCAAATAGTTGTTCAGCCACACTCTTAGTGTTCTCTTTGGGAAAACCTTTCTTATTTTTTTGCAATAAGGATACGCTGAAAATCCTCCAAATTTTCAAGTGTGGTTCCTTTTTGCTTAATAATTCCGTCTTCAGTTTATTTTTCCTCTTTCACATTTTCCTATGAGTATTCAAGAGGGACCAAGTTTCTTGACACTTTTCGTATAGAATGTCCTCAGCTAAATGTCCGAGTCTATCATTCACAAGTTCTACCTTACACAAAACACCAGGACCCTGTTCAGCCAAGTTGTTTGCTATGTTATAGCAAGGATCATCTTTCTTTCAGTATCCAGATACCTGTTCCTCATTTCTGAGATCTCACCAGAATCCCTTAACATCTGTATTTCTAGCACGCACCTCAAAGCTCTTCCAGCCTCTACTCATTACCCATTTCCAAAGACACTTCTACAGGTGCATTACAACAGCATCCCACTTCTCTGTACCAAAATCTGTCTTAGTCTCCTTGGGCTGCTATAACAAAATACACAGCATAGATTAGGTAACTTAACCAAAGTTTTTCTCACCATCCCTGAGACTGAAAGTCCAAGGTCAATGTGCAACAGGATACATGCCTGGGTAAGAACAGTTTCTTGGGTTGCCAATGGCAACTTCTTGCTGGGTCCTCACCAAGGCAGAGAGAGAAAGAGAGCAATCTCGCACTTTCTCTTCTTCAAGCCACTAATCCCAATCATGAGAGCCTCACTTTCATGACCTCATCTAACCCAAATTTCCTCCCAAAGGCCTTATCTCCAAATAGTATCACATTGATGGTTAGGGTTTCAATATATGAATTTGGGGACACACAATTCAGTCCATAACATTATCTAGAAGTTTCCTGTCTTGCTAGGTGGGTCCCTTTCCCAGTTCTTTGGCTAGAGACAGCATGTTTTTGTTAGGGTTTTCTCATCTACTTCTGTTGACATTTCTAGGTTGCTAGCTTCTTCAGCTCCAAGTCTGGGATGGAGAAGGCAAAAAGAAAACTCAAGGAACTTACCGCCATATTGTTTCTTGGGTCCTGAAATCCCTAGCCATCCTGCTTTTTCTCCACCTTTTGGAGTCTAATGTTTTAAATCACATCCAGCATTTTCACTGTAAGCATTTTTGCTACAAGCATTTTTGCCATGTAACTAATTGTGAGGCAATGTTGTCATGAAGAAGAAAAAATAATCAGTTGACAGTTTGGCAGTTTAGTTTCATCAGCTGGTTGAGTTTGGTTTCATTTCCCCCATTGATGCAGTACTCTCATTTTTATATTATATAAAATTTAGCCCTTATCATGATCTATACAGTGGTACAGAGTTTTGAACCCCTATTTCCCATAGAACTTCAGTACATCTATCAACAGACATGTGACAACATGCCAAGAACAGACAACCACGTAGAAGGCTTTCGTAATGCCACACAAAGCTCAGTTCATCCTAGGGGGCGCCTGGGCGGCTCGGGTGAGCTTCCAACTTCTGCTCAGGTCATGATCTCACAGTTCATGGGTACGAGCCCCACATCTGGCTCTGTGCTGACAGCTAGGAGCCTAGAGCCTGCTTTAGATTCCGTGTCTCCCTCTCTCTCTACCCCTTCCCCACTCGTGCTCTGTCTCTGTCTCTCAAAAATAAATAAACATTGAAAAAAAATTAAATGTTAAAAGAAATGTGCATCTTAGTATGTGGAAACAGATACCTCTCTTAATGAAGAAATTGTAGCAAAAAAAAGAAAACATTCCATGCTGAATGAGGACACAAATCAACAAGAGAGGGGGAAAAACAGTTTAACACCTTAAATGAAAGACTTCAAAGACAGGTGCTTAGGTACAATCCACAAAATTAAGCCAGTTATTTGCCTAGTATTGCCATAGAGCTACATACCCTTTAAATGTATTCAACTATTCTGTATTTTGCAGGAAAGTCTTTTTAATCTTGTTCTTCATTTTTCAGGTTTCATTATGTCCTTTTTAATGAATGCCCCTCTTATTTTTCATAATTTTATCTCTTATGGCAAGATTGCCTTACGGCAAATTAGTTAAGCAGTGAAAATGTTTGCAGTGAAACTACCCAGAACCATTTCATATATAATGTCTAGGGTTTTAGCTGTACTTAATGGAAAGAATACAGAAATGTGAATCAACTCTACCATCCTGCTACTTATTTTGTAAGGACTCTGTAGAGGGCTGTGCCATAAATGACTGATGAACATTTAGGTTGCTAATAAATATAATTTTTTCTTACTAAAAACAACACTGCAATAAACAAGGGAGTCGATTGTTTGAGTATTTGCTTGTTTTTCATTTCTGTATCACCAGGGCTCAGTAATGCCAAGCTAATAAATGTTTATTGAATGAATAAATGCAGCATGACTAACATGCTACTTCCTTCTTTACCTCATGTACGCCTCGTTGCTTCAAAGACTCTTCTTACATCAAGAACAGACTTAAAACTTCAACAATTAGAACCGATATTGGCTGGAAATTAACTTATTAACTGATAACACTTGAGATATGCCTTCTCCATCAGTATTTGCATTTTATGGTGGAAAGAACTTAGTTTTCCGGGTATGGGTGGAAATAGGGATTAGAAGAAATTTATCAAAATCCCAGGGTTAACTCAGATGATGTGTGTTTGTAAATTTCTTAGTGTCCTAAATTTTCTGCAAAGATCACATGCTGTATCTGAAAAGAGCAAAACAAAAATCGTTCTAAGGGGAGATGGAAGAGTTTTTAGAACTCAGGGACTTAAAGCTGTGGTCATTGGTGGAGGGTCTAGAGGTTCCATTAAGACACATCATGCTTGGGGTACCTGGGTGGCTCAGTTGGTTAAGCATCCAACTCTTGATATTGACTCAGGTCACTGTCTCCTAGTTTGTGAGATCAAGCCCTGCATCGGACTTTGCATACACAGCGCAGAGCCAGTTTGGGATCCTCTCTCTCTCTCTCTCTCTGTCACACACACACTCATGCTCTGTGCCCTTTATTCACATGCTCTCTCTCAGCCTCTCTCAAAATAAATAAGTAAACGTTGGGGTGCCTAGGTGACTCAATTGGTTAAGCATTCGACTTTGGTCTTGGTCATGATCTTGTGGGGTTTGTGAAGTTCAAGTCCCACATCAGGCTCTGTGTTGACAGCTCAGAGTGTCTGTATCAGATTCTATGTCTCCTTCTCTCTCTGTCCCTCACCCACTCATGCTCTCTTTCTCTCTCAAAAGTAAAAATAGACACAAAAAAATTTTTTTAAATAAATAAGTAAGCGTTTAAAAAAAGAATTTAAAGAACACCATGCTGCCTGTCAATTAACTGGCAATCCTGGCCCTGCATTAATTCGGAAGTAGAAGTGAAAGCGTAAGTGGGATGTGTCACTTCATAAAAACATCATGGTGTCCAAGGGGGAAAGGCGTGCGGCGAGCCACATGGAAGTTTCACATAGCTGCATTCGGCGTTGGTCTGAGGGGGGAGCTGCCCACGTGGCAGACTGATAACAAAGCTGCCACTGACTGAGCCCATGCTCCCCAGAAGCTACAGTTCTGCATGCTTTACACGGAGTGCTGCCCTCACAACACGTGTCCCATCTTACAGATGAGAAGACAGAGGCGGAAGAGCCTTATGCGAGTGCCCTCAGTCACACAGTACCAAGGAGGGAGCCAGGACGTAACGCTTAGTAAGCGTGGCTCCAGAACTCAAACTTTTCATTTCAAGGGTGTCAAGACATCCTCCTCTGCCCTAAAAATCTCCCAGCTGTTTCTTGGTATGTCATCCTTGCCAAAAGCAGCACCAAGGTGGTTCTGGATGAAGAGAAGATGCAACTAATCTCACCCATGGGAATTCTGTGGGGGCAAGTACATCACTGTGACATTTTCCTGGTGGGTGGCTATGGTTTTTCACTCCTGCTACTTCTGGGACACACTCCATGATTTGGTCTCATCTTGAATTTTTTTAAGGTGTTATTTTTAAGGAATCTCTACACCCCACATGCAGCTTGAACTCACAACCCCAAGATCACAAGTCGCATGCTCTACCAACTGAGCCAGCCAGGCACCCTTCATGGTGAACTTTTGACCATCACTAGACCTTTGCCTTTACAATGGGTCCTGGCCATTTCATCCGTTGTACATCACACCTCCTGTGGTCCCAGCCTTAGGTTCTGTTCTAGTTGTTTCTCATGGTCATTTACATCTGTAGTCCCACTGCCAAGGATGGATGATGCTAGAGATTTTTCACTCTGGTTTTGGTCCCTGTGAAAACTTAGTATTCCTAGAGAGGTACACTAAGACTTATTAGTATTTTCCCCAGTAAACTCCCAAGAAGGCATAATTACCTGGCCCAGAAACGAAGAAAAGATTATGAAACCATTAAAAATGGAGGAGATGGGTTTCGGTGATAATATTATTTGAGTGATATCCATGAAGTTTCAGACCCTTCCTTTACATATTGTCATATATGTGTCTTATATTATATATATAATCTTCACAGTCTTAGCCATAATATCCATTCCCTTCTACAGATGGGGAACAGAAGGCTCAGAGAAGTTAAATAAGATTACATAGCCAAGATTCAAATCCAGGTCTGTCTGGTTTGCCAAGCTAGAGTTCCTTCCCCGTTTCTATGCTGGTTGGACACTATTAAAGGAATAAAAGTGAAAAAGTTGAAGGCTCCATATATTATCTCTATATACAAATATGCTATAAGCCCATTACTGGGCATCAGCTAGCAATTTTTTGGCTATTGGGAGACATTGGCTCACAAACTTTAGTTGATATTTACACACACACACACACACACACACACACACACACACACAATGTATTTCTTGGAAAATATTCTGCCAAGAATCATTGGGAAAAAATGCCTAAATAAAATTGGTTTTGACTCTACCCAATGAATTAGAACACTAACTTCAGTGCATGATATTTCTTCTCTGCCTTCTAAATCCTTTTTGCAGAAAATGAAGTTAACATTTTGCATTTGGAAAGCGCATGATTTCCAATTCTATTTGGTCTTTCTGAGGCTTGAACTAAATCGTAGGAGTTGTACTTGTTTGCTCTAAGGCAATGGTTTTTGAAGTGTGGTCTGTGGGCCCTCGGGAACTGGGAGGCCTTCCTGGGGGTGTCCCCAAAACTGTCTTTACGATCCTACTGAAACGTTATTTGTCTTTTCTCTGTGTTGAAATTTGCACCGATGTCCCACGACAACGCTGGGTTAAGCCGCTGTTGCTGCGGCATAAATCAGCATGACGGTGCCGTCCTGTCCTAGTACGGAAGGCCCGTGGACTGGAGAGAATGGAAAGACAGGCACAGACTAGGAGAAAATATTTCCATAACATATGTTGACAAAGGACTAGTATCTAAAATATACAAATAACTTTAAAAACTCAGCAATAATAAACACAACTCAAAAACAGACAAAAGCTCTCAGCAGACACCTCACCAGAGAAGACACACAGAAAATAAGCCCAGGAGGGGCCCCTGGGTGCTCAGTCAGTAAAGCATCCGACCCCTGATTTCGGCTCAGGTCATGATCTAATGAACCACGAGACCCAGCCTTGCCTTGGGCTCCGCTCTGACAGCAGGAGCCTGCTTGAGATTCTCATTCTCTCTCTTTCTCTCTCTCTTCCCCCAACTCTCTCTGCTCCTCCCCCACTTGTTCGCTCGTGTGCAGGTGTGCACACACACCCTTCCTCTCTCTCTCAAAATAAGAAACATTTTAAAAAAATAAGCACTGGAAAGATGCTCAACATATGTGTCA
>PISW01009571.1:0-59210 GCA_004023785.1 Mungos mungo | reverse complement strand
CCTTGCTCACATTCCTTCTTCCCAAATAAATGAATAAACTTAAAAAAGATGTTACATTTAATTAAAACATAATCTGGCTGACAGGCAGGTGAGTTAGTCTCAAAGCCATTTGACTATTGTCATCATTTAACCCTGGAAGCATGTGTGTTCTTAGCTCATAGAGCTCTACATTTCTTTTAGTAGAATATCATCTTCTTTTCTTTAAGATTTTTATTTTTTTGAGTTATCTCTATATCCACTATGGGACTCAAACTCACAACCCCAAGATCAAGAGTCACACGTCCCGTGAATAAGCCAGCCAGATGCCCTCCTCTTCTCTCCTACTATGGCCTGGTGTCACCCATTATCATCTTAAATTATAAGAGCATATCATCATGTCTCCATGTGTTATCCACCAATTTCTTTTGTCCTAAATGTTGTGACATATAAGCATAGGTTGTCTTGTAAGTGTTAGATGGTAATACATCAGAAAGTAAGAGTTAATAAAAGAATAAAGTCTAGGCACAAGTCAGTAAAGACAGCCATTGATTTTGATTGATGCCATATTAAATGTGGGGTAAAGTCATTAACAGAAACCTAGAAATGGTGGAAGGCCAGAGAAGAGAAGGAGAATATGACTGATTTCAAGAAAGTGTACATGTGAAGAGTTTAGCTGATAAGGGACTTTCTTGGCAGCTCTCTCTTTGATTATGTTCCCTATCCTGCCTAATACCTTTCCAATAGTCAATGACATCAATACTTACCACTGTTTTAGAGTAAAGAGATATTTGATTCCTTGGGGTACAGTCTCTTCTGGCACTAAATTCTCTTGAGTTCTTGGCATCTCCTTTCCCTGCTCCCTCCGCCATTGTCATCCAACGTGCCAGGTTACTCTTCCCATAAGAAGCACTGTGTTATTACTTGATGGAGAAAGTGGGGCACCTCCAAATGAGGGTGTTCAACTGGGCCTTTCTCTTCCCGGCATTTAGGAATGAAATTGCACAGACTCCTGGTTCTTTTGAAGGCCCTTCTCTTTAGAGTCAACATAACAGTAGTATTCTTGCCTCAACATCAAACACCAATTTTCTCGCTTAATAAGGGTGATATTATGCTATCCATTTGCTCACACTTTAATATATTCTTCATTGGTTCAAAATTTACCTGGGAAGTGACAATCTTCAGTGGGTTAAAATCTGGATTACTTCAAAAGTCTCTAGCTGGGGCACCTGAGTGGGTATGCCAGTTAAGCGTCTGACTTTGGCTCAGGTCATGATCTCATTCTTTTGGGTTCAAGCCCCATGTTGGGCTCTGTGCCAACAGCTCAGAGCCTGGATCCTGTTTCGGATTCTGTGTCCCCTTCTCTCTCTGCTCCTCTCCTGCTCACCCTCTCTCTCTCTCTCTCTCTCAAAAATGAATAAACATAAATTTTTTTAAAAGTCTCTAGCTTCTAAACTACTGATAATTTTGTAAATTATGAATATTTACCCATTTTTCTTGTTGGTCACAGGCAGAGCCCCTGGATTGTGTTTATTTAGTGTTTATTTAGCACAAACAGTATCCCAGTATTTGTTCTAAATGTATGACACACATTCACTCACAAAGGGGGACTTGGAGGAGCAGAGGTATCTGCAGAGTTCCCAAGATCATCTTGTTCCTAAGTAATAAAGCTGGAAATAGGAGCCAGGTGGTCTGTTGCAAAGGGTTCAGTATTTTATTAACTTCTCTCCCAACAGTGGATCTAGGGGCTTCAGCTCTAACATTTCGCTTTTGAGCTGCAGCTATTTTATTTTTCATTCTCTCTTGCTACTGATACAATTGTCCTTTTCTTGTATCAATACCTCCTCATCTCTATTCTCTCAAAATATAACTTCTAATTACAGGGGATCTTTGCTCCAAAACAAGACTGAACAATTCACTTTATTTCTTCACATTCACGTTGCCAACCTCTGCTAGAAGGGCCACCTTACATGAAATTTCAAGAAGATATTTTACGTGGATAGGGAAAAGGCACCGTGTAGGCATACATACCCAGGGTCCCTGGCTTTTTGGAAGACAGAAGTGATGAGGTAATATCATGAGCTAACTCACAGTTGGAACCATATGGAGCAGCATAAACAAGTTCAAGAATGGTTTCACTGAAATCAAACCATTGTTTCCATATGGGAATTCATGCACGTGCTGTATTTTTCTAAAATGCTTGAAGATAAAGCACCAAAGCACGCACACCCTTAATCCTCTAGAGAAGTAAAGGTCACTTGGGAAATGTCTGCAGCTTGTTTACGTGTGACCTGTCATAGATGAGGGTGACTGTATCATTCATCCTGTAGACTCGGACCCTCCAGAGAATGAAAGAAGTTAGAATAAATATGACTCCAGGACAGCAGTGTGCCCGGTATTGACCCAGGCACACCGGAACATATGGCACCTATTTATATTAAGACTTGGAGTTTTTGTCTGCTTCTGAAGTTTATTTTTTCCTTTACATGTAATATTTAGGAACTGAACTAGTATCTGAATCAGCCTTATCCATTCTTAGTTTTTGTGGGATGCAATATAATTTCACTTAAATTTTTTTAAATTATTTTTTTTATTTATTTTTGAGAGACAGAGAGAGACAGCACAAGCAGGGAAGGGTCAGAGAGAGAGGGAGATACAGAATCCGAAGCAGGCTCCAGGCTCTGAGCTAGCTAACAGCACAGAGCCTGACACAGGGCTCGAATCCACAAACCATGAGACCATGACCTGAGCCGAGGTCGGACACTTAACTGACTGAGCCACCCAGGTGCCCCAAGTTTATTTCTTTTGAGAAAGAGAGAGTGAGAGAACGAGAGAGAGCAAGCACATGAGAGGGGGAGGTGCAGAGAGAGAGAGAGAGAGAGAGAGAGAGAGAGAGAGAGAGAAAGAGAATCCCAAGCAGGCTCCCTGTTGTCAGTCTAGTTCTCAGGAACCTTGAGATGATGACCTGAGTCAAAATCAAGAGACAGATGCTCAACTGACTGAGCCACCTGGATGCCTCTTATATAACTTTACTTAGTGGTTTTAAGGATTATTTTAAATCTGGACAGTTTCATTCAATTTTTTAAAAATTCTACGGTGTTTGGCCCTATAGTTCAATAATACATAAACTCATTATATTATTAAACATTTGTTCACTTTAATTTTGATTGGCTCAAGTTCAGATTATCCTCTTGATACCTATTAGTATATATTAGGTCTGTTTTTAAAATTTTACTCTTGCGTCTTTCATTTTTTAAATAAAATCTCTTGTTACAAAGTACAATATAGATAAAGTTGCAAAAATTCAGAATGTATATCTCCATGGATTTTTCATGGTAAACACGCCCATTGTATCACTAGGAGGATCAAGAAATAGATGCTTAGTAACACCCCAGAAAGTCCCCACATGCATCCCAGGGTTTGCCACCACAATTCCTATGGTAGGACATCTACTGATATTGACTATTATTTTAATGTTTGTTTATTTTTGAGAGAGAGAGAGAGTGCAATTGGGGGAGGGACAAAGAGAGAGAGAGAGGGAGACAAAGGATCCAAAGCAGGCTCTGATTTGATGAGGGGCCCCAAACCACGACCATGAGATCATGACCTGAGCCGAAGTCGGACCCTCCACCAACTGAGCCAGCCAAGTGCCCCTGATATTGACTATTTTTGTCTATTTGTGACTTGTACATAGTCTCATCACACACCAAATGTTTGCGACCAGCTTCTTTCACTCAACACTATGTTTTCATGATTCTTTCATGTTGAAGTATGTATCTGCAGTTCATTTTTTTTTAATTTTCAAAGCCATACTACCTTTATGTGTATATCAAAATAGTCACTGTTTATTTTCCATTCCCTTGTTCATGGCAATATAGGATGTATCCACTTTTTGTGATATGTATCTCCAATTTTTTTTTCAAAGACACATTTGCAGTGATGTGTCTTGAGCTTGTCACTTTGGGATGACTTTTAAGAAGTGAATGAGTAAAATGCTTTTAATTATATCATAAAACAAGAAAATTTACAATTTTTAAAGTCCTATTATATTCCTTACAAGAGCACACAGTGCTGGTATTCCATTTATATACATTCCAAAATTGACAAAACTAAGTTTCTGCATAAAATTACAATAGAGTTTGCCTTCTAGGTTTGGGAATAGAAGGGAGTTTCTGGACTGTTACTAGTTCTCTCCATCTTGATGCAAGTTTTGTCTATACAGTTTGTGAAAATTCATTGTGATTTGTATATTTTTCTCAGTGCATATCATACATAACATATGATAAAAATTAGTTATATTGAGGGGACCTGATTATAATTCATATGTATATTTTACATAGAACAGATGCTCTTCTTAGTGGTTGCATCAAAATGATCTTTTTATACTTAACTAGAAAATAATTCAGAATGGCAGTTGGAAATAAGGTACCGTATGAACTACTCAAGATTCTGCACACTTATTATATACACTCAATAATGTGAACACATATATGATAATTCTCCAATTGATTCCCATATAATTTAATTTGTTGATTTACCTAATGTGGTTTTTGTTTTGTTTTTGTTTTGTTTTGTTTTGTTGTAGTAAGAATCTTAATGTTTGCAACCAAATGAAATGGTCCCATTAAGAAAATTATCAGAATTAGATTAGCTATCGATCATGATGCATGAGTAGATAAGCAACTTCTGACTGGTAAACAGCTTCTGAATTGCTGAGAGTAACACAGAGAGAATTATAGAACGGAAGACAGTTAAAGCATTTATCATGTTGCTAATAAAACCGTTGGTTGGAACACTATTTGTAATAGCATTTAGAGATAGCAATTTATATGCATTCATTGTTCGTCAATATAAATAATTTATAGACAAAATTTTATTAGCTGGTTACAGATTTTAGTCCTTGATTCTCTTGAGGCATATAATGTTATGTAATTTTTCTCATTAGAGTTTGCTCTTCCTGTGTCCTGAGGCCACTCACAGCAGCCAATTTACTCTTTCAGCTAAAGTCGCTACACTAGGTTCTTTAAATAGTCAACTTACATGTGGATAAACACATACAGAAATTCTTCTTTTATGGATGAAATGTTTCTGTTTCCCCAGAATTCCTATGTTGAAGACCTAAGCTCCCCCCAGTGATCTGATATTGGAAGATGGAGCACTTGAGGGGGAAATGAGGTTTAGAGGAGCTCTAGGGGGGTGGGGTCTCATGTCTGGATTTGTGTCCTGTTGTGTCCCGCCCAGGCACGTGTCCTTACAAGATGGAGAACAGACCACAGTATGTCTCTTCTTCTCTCTATCTCTTTCCTTACGCTCTGAGAGGACACAGTGAGCTGTGGGTGATCCGCAAGCCAGGAGGGGACCCCATGGCGCAGAACTGAATCTTTGGCCCCTTGGTCTTGGACTTCCCAGACTCAGAACTGTGAGCAATAAATGTCCATTGTTGAAGCCACACAGGCATTTTCTATAGCAGTCTGAGCTGGCTAATGCAGCATCTGTCTTTCAAAAGCCAAAAGATGTACCTTGGTCAAAGAGACCTGATTTTAATTGAAAGACCAAAATGATTGATAAGGATTATTTTATTTCCATTGAAAGCTACTTTCTTTTTATGAGTGAGAATTTTATTCCTGTAGTAAAGTAAAATATGTCTTATTCATTGCAATTATTTCTTGAAGCATGTAGTTAACAAATGATTGATGAATAACATGAATGAAAATCACTTAAATAGTTTCAATATGTATTAAAAGTTGAAGTGGGAGATGAAAGAATGCTTGGCCTTTCAACTCCATTCCGGAAATGGAGAAAGCTAGAAAGAGTTTTGCTCTCACTCACACACAAGAAATATTTGGACAAAGGACAAATTAACAATTTTTTTTTTCCTTGACTCATCAGAGAATTAAGAAAGCAGGCCAACCAGGGAAAATGAAACCTGGCGGCAGGGGGGGCACAGTTAGAACCTATTTGAATGGACAGAGACCCAAATGTTTGATGACAAAGCAAAACAAAACAGCAGGAATCATGGTCTGTAAAGCATTCATAATGTCAGGGTGGCAATGGGAAATGATGAAGTCATGCTGGAGCCAACCTGAACAGGAGAGTTACGTAGCTGCACTGGTCACGAGCCCGTGAAGCCAGTCCCATTACCATATAAACCAGCAAAAAGATGCATGGAAACATTCTGGATGAATTGTGAATGGCTTTTTGTGAGACAGCTAAAGAGAGTATCCTGGGGGTCACAGATACAAGAGGCTGGTGTTCTTGTGTGTTTTCTCTCACACGGATCATGCCAGGTTCTCACAAGCAAGATGGAGAAGAATTCTCAAAAAACGAATTTCTTAATGACACTGTGCAAGTAGAAGAAAATTACAGGCCCTGTTGAAACTCCACCTCAACCTAGCTTCCTCTAGTTCCTCAACAGAACAAAATATTTATCTTTGAGTGAAAAAGAGGAGCATAGTCAGTCATCTGAGGTCACTAGTTCCCTGAATTTTGCCCACCAATTTCACCGGGGCTTGCATCTGCGTTGGTTGCTTTCCGTGGTAGAAGGGAGTATACTATACACTGGAAATTGTTGAGATAATGTCTCTTTTCATTCAGGCTCACATCTCATGTCTCATTCCTGCCCCCAAATGATTTAAGATTGTGTTTTCTTTATCTGAAGCAAAAACTAGAAAAGCTTATCAGATGACATTGAATCCCTAGTTTAACTAAACAAACCACATTTTAAACCTGATTCTTATCTTGAGATTTATAATCAGGTACCTCCCTTTTCTCACCCGTATGGTAATCTATCTTGAGAGTTGTGTACCATCTAGTCGTCATTATGTTAGTTAACAGGATTTAAGAAATGTCATGCAAGTCTTAACATTTTTCAATAAATAAAGTCTGAGTAGACCTTTTGGAATGAATTATTTTGGTCCTCAGATAAATTAGGCCTCTTGAAAGATAATATTTCAGCCAAAAATGGATATTTTTCTGTCAGGGAAATAAAAAAAGAAAAGATGAGTACATCTAATGGCAGGCTTATTATGAATTCTCTAATATCTGTCAACTCTGAGGAATGAGGTAGCTGGAGTCTGTTTAAACCCACAAGTCTCTTGAGTCTAAAAGTATTCAATAACTTACTCAGCTTGAACAATTTATTATTTTGCAACCCACTCTATAAGAAGACAAGATTAAATTATTCAGTCGATATTGCAGTGTTGGCTTTTGTCATGAATATATTTAATTTAATAAAAAACTTTGAATGACCCATTTATCATATAGTTACCATTTTATACATTGCATTTGTTGACACCATCTCTCTCTTTTTTTTCTTGGCATTAAGGACACTAATTAATTCATGACTGTGATGTATCATTCACAATAAATGCCCCTAGAGCTCTGACAGGTTAAAAAAACTGGTCAAATATACATCTATGAATAACATTTATCTTTGTACTTTAGGATATTACACGTGATAATCCAGAGATTCTCCAGCAGGAAATGCCTATAGGACAATTTTGTCATGATTTATTCTTTAGTATGCCATTACTATCTACCCAATGTTTTATACACACCTCAAGTTCTATTCATGCACAATACTGTGTCCGGGGAAAAATTCCTTCCAAATTTTAAGTTATAAAATATGATACAGAAATATGTGGATTAAGATTATTTTTCAGGACTTCTCTGCATTTTAAGAAGTCTAAAATTTGGCTGTTTAGATATACTTTTATAATCTAAATTGGTGTATAGTTCCTTCAATTTTGTTTCTTGAATTCCAGTTACTCTTTAATTTCAGTATTCCTAAAACAGATCCCTCTGTAATTTTCCAGATTCTTCTAAGTTTTATGTGGAAATAATTATCTCATTTTCAAATGGTAGCTGAGTGGTCATATATTCAATGAGGAAAAAATAATGGGTTTATGTCTTTCAAATCTAATTTCTCTGAAGTTCTGAGGAGAGGCAAATATTCTACTATCCATGGTTTCCCACTGTACACATACCTTTGTAGAAGTAGCTTTTAATTAAGTGCCAATAGCCAGTATTCAAGTTAAATTCAGGTAAAAATATAAAACAATTGAAGTTATTTGGCCATTTTGCTTAACACAAAATGGTTAACCATTTGGAATGGGGTCAAGGTTTTGAGTGTAAGTGAATGTTTCTCATATTTTACCTTTCAGAACAGTTTTTTTTTTCACTTGTCCATGAGTAGTGAATAATACCTTTGTCCCCATTGACTTAAATATAGACTCCGAACCCTTCCCCAAGATGCAGTGATGCAGAAGGTCCATGGACAGGCACCTGAATTTTCATGATGCAGCCTAGGTGATTCCCACACAAGTGGTTTGCAGAAACTGGGTGAAACACACCGCCTCTGGAGTCTATGTATTTTCATCATATTCTAGAACAGTAGTCATCAAAAATTTAGCTATTTTATCTGCTTCACAAATATTTTGTAAAGAAATCTGAGGCTAAATGTGTTATATCCTACACAAACCAGACTTGTCCCTTGTATCGGCACTTTGGATCTCTCAGACATATATTCCCAAGTGAATCTGCTGGGCTTCCAGTGGTGAGAAAAGTAAATTGGTTCCACAGACATTTTTCTCATATTCGTTTCGTCAAGTTTAGTGCAGCATCCTGAAAGGTTTTTCTTCTTTTTTCTTTTCTTTTAAAAAAATTGTTTATTGTCAAGTTGGTTTCCATGTAACACCAGTGCTCATCCTGACAAGTCCCCTCCTCCATGCCCATCACCTCCTTACCTCTCTCCCCTTCCCCCATCAGCCCTCAGTTTGTTACTCCTTTTTCTTTTTTAATGTTTACTTTTGGAGAGAGAGACAGAGCATGATCTGGGGTGGCTCAGAGAGAGAGGGCAACACAGAATCCAAAGCAGGCTCCAGGCTCTGAGCTGTCTGCACAGAGCCCAGTGTGGGGCTCGAACCCATGAGCTGTGAGATCATGTCCTAAGCCTAAGTCAGTCATTTAACCAACTGACCACCCAAGTGCCCCAGCATCCAGAAGTTTGATACAAAACCATAAAACAGGTAAAATAGGTATAAACAGATGAAAACAATAAGATGCAAGATAAGATCTCTCTCTCTCAAAAATAAACATTTAAAAAACAAAGACAAAGTAGAAATAAATATTTCTCTTGTTAGAGAACAAGAGAAAGCAAAAATCATAGCCAACTGTATGTTCTCAGTGAGGACTCAGGCCAGGACACTAAGGCAGGGGTGAGGCGTTGGAGGCCTGGGTCCAGTTACGTAACACACCAGATGTGCTAACAAATATTACCAACTGAGCTTTGGGAAAAGCTGAAGGACAGACACTACTGGCCCACTGCACTGAAGCCTAGGAAAAGTCATTTTTCTTTAACTCGGTTGATCACATTTTACTTTGCTTTCTTAGTTTTTCACGTTAAATATAATCTTCTGGTTGAGGAAATTGGCTGTTCAGCGTAATAAAATGGAGTGATTTGGGGACCATAGATTTGAAATTATTTTCTAAAGTGGATTTTCTACTCCGAAGACATATTTCTATTACTTCTCATTGAATACACAAAAGCCAGAATATGTTTCTCTTGTTATCAAATGCACATAAACATCTTAACCTCATTCTTTTTTGGATTTTATAGAAGGAAATCAATAGAAAGACAGATAAAAAGTCAAACTATCCTGCCATCAAGATGAAGCATTGGCCTCTTTTAGTGAATATTTAAGTTGTGGCACAAAATGGATCATAAAAGTTTTGGTGTATTATTTATATGGAGACAGCTTTCCTGTCTCATAAACTCTTACTCTGCTCTGAGTGCATCGGGAAACGAAGAGGGAGAGAAGAGGCACTAAGAGGTATTGAGTAAGAATGCTTATCGATCACACAGACGTTCCAGGGCCCAGGCTCCGTCACACGCGGTGCTGGCCTCTCTGACTGGATGGGCCTGGGAGTGACTCTCAGTCTAAGACCAGGTCTCCCAGCCATTGCCTGGTCGGGGAGGTTCAGGATTACTTAACAAAGCTGTGTGTACTGATCAATATTGTCCATGGAAACACAGCTCCAGCAAGGAGTTTGGAGAGCACCGGGGTTTAGCCATCCTGTGTCTGCTCTGTGCACTGACTTCTCAGTTGGATGCTTTACACCAAATATTAAAGTCATTTCAGAACCGATCCTGGCAGGCTAGCAGGTCAGAAACTAAGACCGCTATTTGCTAGTAAAGTGGGAAAGTATCTGATCTTTACATGAGACCTCATATTCCAGAGTGTCTGTTACATCTGAAATAGGAAAACCACTCACCCTTGCTTCGTGTGTCTTTGACACCAGAGTTTGTAGATTTTGAAAATAGGTGCTTGACTGGAAAGTTTGAGCATAAACAGTATAATCTGTCTCCATAAGAAACTCATTCCATTTTCTTTCTTGAATCAGATGCTCTTGATGAAACAAGAGTATTTTAGAAATGAAATATTACTCAAAGTCTTCAATTCCATCTTTGAGAGGTGGCGGCGGGGAGGAGATGAGCAGGGGAGGGGCAGAGAGAGAGGGAGACAGAAATATCCATGCAGGCTGCACACTGTCAGCACAGAGCCCAGCACAGGGCTCAAACCCAGGGATGGTGAGACCATGACCTGAGCTGAAATCAAGAGTCTGGCAATTAATCGACTGAGCCCCCCAGGTGCCCCTAAACTTCTTTTAACATAGACAGGTAGCTCGACAAGTAGAGTGGGATATTATAAGATCCCTTGGAAATATGAAGAGAATTATTGTTGTAAGCACATGGTCAATTTAATTTTTATTTCAGAATTTAACTGTATTCTCCAAAGGAGAAGAAAACAAAATATGAAAAATTAAACAACAAAAACATTTCTATTGATTTGAATCAAAGGCAAGCGTGTTTGTACCTCTAAAAGGACTTTTACATTCCAGTCATGTAAGTTGAGAGCTTTTATGTGAGGATGAAACCAAGCTGCTGTTAACTGTTGACTCCCGAGTAATTATTGTCAAATTGCAGTCCGGGTACACTTAGTAAATGTCAACCTTTCATGGGACACAGAGAGAGGCCATGTAACATTCAAAATATTCCCTTCTACCTGCTACACACAGGAGCAGAGCCAGGGCAGGAGAGGCTGGGCAGGAGATCTGTTCTACTTGAACCTTTCCTCAGTTATCAGTTTCCTATTTATGAACGAATGTGCTAGAAACCTCAGCGACTTGCCCAAGTTTTTCAACAAAGATGCTTTAATGCTGATACAAAGTTCTTTAAACCACTTGGAGTGGAAAAATCATTTTCCTATTTAAAGCAGGATTTATAAGGGCACCTAGGTGGCCCACTCATTTCAGCATCTGACTTCGGCTCAGGTAATGATCTTAGGGCTCATGAGTTCAAGTCCCGCGTTGGGGTCACTGCTGTCAGTGTGGAGCCTGGCTTGGATCCTCTGTCTGCCTCTCTCTCTGTCCCTCCCCAGCGGGCATGCACTCTCTTTCAAAAATAAATAAACATTAAGAAAATGAATGTAATTAATTAATTAATTAATTAATTAAATAAGACAGGATTTTTCAAAATAAAGTCACAGATAAAAATGTATAAAGTCCAAAGTCGTTCACAATTTAAAAATTCATTTGAAGGAGATAAAGGAGTAGTTGAGTCTTCATAACTTTTTCAAAACAAAAATTTTCGACAAAAACGTTTTTGGTATGCAAAAATTGATGATCCAGTTAATGCTAGATTTCTCCCTTTAACTTTTCCTTTTCCTCCTTAATTTTTATTCTTTTGGGTAGTTTTGGTTATTGTCTTATTTGAGAGAAGAGTAGACATGTTTAAAATGTCATAAAAAGGGGGGCACCTGAGTGGATCCGTCGGTTAAGATACTTGACACTCGATTTTGGGATTCAGGTCATGATCTTGCAATTTGCAGGTTCAAACCCTGCTCTGTGCAGGACACTGACGGCGTGGGGCCCGCGTGGGATTCTCTCCCTCCTTCTCTCTCTGCATCTCCCCAGCTCATGTGCATGTGCGCCCTCTCAGCATAAATAATATTTAAAAAAATAAAAAATAAAACACATAAAAATGAATCCATCTCATTGCTGAAAAGGATCAATGACACGAAGGTTTGAAAAAGAAAGAATAAAGCTATATGTAAAATTAGGATTAGTGATTCATTTTGGAGAGTGTAGGGAAAGGAAAATTAAGTCTTAATGAAAAGAATTTCCTGTTTTTCTCACTTTTATGTCTTTTCAGTTATTCAGTAAGCGTTTATTGGCCACTACTCTATGGCCTACTTTGAGCTAGCTGCCAAACATAGAGAAATGAAGAGGTTGTGAAATTATCCAATGATGGTGACAAGGCACTTAATGGTTACCTAGAATTAATTAGTGATTGAAGGTTTATACTTAAGATAATGGGGGAAAGAAGGAGAAATCAGTTCTATATGGTCATTACCATCAATACCTTAATATGGAAACTATTTCTTCAAGATTGCTTTTTTAATTTCTTTTCTTCCAAGTGAAATACATTTAAACCGTAATACGTGCTTTTTAAAATGATTTTCCTGCTTCTTTTATAAATATAGTCACTAGAATCATGTTTGAACAGTTTAAGGCAGTAAAAATTTGAGGCACAATTCTTAATTTCAAAAGATGTTCTAGCATTCTATCTTTTTAATCATTTTTTCCTGATATGGAGTCAAAATCAAAGAAACATCTCTCAGTCCTGAAATATAGTTGTTGGTGGTTAGCTTTTGGATATTTTGAGAAGAGTGCTGAAACTTTTTAAAGCCATAGTTCCTTGAAATGATTATATCCTGTCTTGAGAAAGTGTGGGAGAATAGATAGTAATTTAATAGGCAGCTTATGAGAGAGTAAATGGAAAACTTATTTAGGTAGCAAAAGTTATAGGGATTCAAAATGTCTAAACAGAAAAGTGATTGTACACATTTCAGTATATCCATCCAAAAGTGTCTCATGCAGATTTAATGAAAGATATCTCAAAACTTAGAGTATTTTGAAAGAAATTTTTTATTATACTCTTGGGAAAAAGTTTATAAAAGTACATGTGCTTTTTTCATTTTTGTTAAAGTATATTATGTAAATAGTATCATTATAAAATGTAATCTGAGAGAATAAATATACAATATATAGATAAACCTCCATTTTGTAGGACCGTGAAAGCTATTGCAGGAGATTCCATTTGCTTGGGATCAACCATAGCATAAAAGACACATAAAGTTTCAAAAAAAATTACAATTTTGTCAAAGCACAGTCCATTAGTTAGGGCATGCTCCAGTGAGCAAGGGGCAAATAGTCTCTCCTTACAGAGTGAAGATTATCCAAATGTACTCTAGACACCTTACAGAATGATGGTGGAGAGGATTTCTTGACTCAACTAGATTGTCTAGACAGTAATGCCAGACTACTCCCAGATTACAATACCTCTTTGTGAGCTAAGCCTTTGGTAAGAGACCCTCTTGTGTGGGGCCCCGACCATGAAGGCCTCTGTAGCCTGCAGAGGGCTCCCCAAAAATCCTCACTAGATATCCCTAAGTACAAAAAAAAATACTTTTCTCTATTTGTACACAAGCAACCTGGAAAAGCTTTGGGGGTTTTGGCCCATCTCTATGGGAATTTTCAAAAAACGGTTACCTGCTAATGGCCTCCTTCTTAACTGGTTAGAAAGCCTTAAACCTCTTTTCTGAGAAAAGCAGTTCCTAAGGCCAATTCTGAACTAATTCAAGGCTCTGGGTTTGATCTCATGGCTCCTTATCCACGATGGACATTACGACTAACTGAAAACACATGACACTTTGCTGTGAGACAGTCCCTCTCTTTTGAGATTCTGGTAAATCTCTCCCTCTCAACATCCCCTTTATCCCTGCAAAACCCTGAATCTTGCTGCCCTCTGTCTCTCCTAGAAGGGAAACCCAAAATTGCCTTACTTCAGTTATGGAAGTTTTTTATACCTTTTTAATCCTTATTGGTGACTACCATTGAGAATCCTACCTAATATTACTGGTTGATGGATCATATCTCAAAACTAAAACAGAAGACATTAAATTTTTTTTAATGTTTATTTCGGAGAGAGAGTTAGTGACAGCATATGAGTGAGGGAGGGGCAGTGGGAGGGAGACATAGAATCCAAAGCAGGCTCCAGGCTCCAAGCTGTCAGCACAGAGCCCAACCTGGGGCTCGAACTCATGAAACATGAAATCATGACCTGAGCTGAAGTCAGAGATTTAACTGACTGAGCCATCCAAGCACCCACATATTTGTCTTTTTAATTTTAATTTTTTAAAACATTTATTTATTTTTGAGAGACAGAGAGAGACAAATCATGAGCAGAGGAGGGGCAAAGAGAGAGAGAGACACAGAATCGGAAGCAGGCTCCAGGCTCCGAGCTGTCAGCACAGAGCCCTTCACGGGGCTGGAACCCACTAACTGGGAGATCATGACCTGAGCTGAAGTTGGACCTGCAACCAACTGAGCAACCAGGTACCCCTAAGACAGAAGATTTTTAAGCAGGATATGGTATCACTAACTTAAGCTTTTCTTTAGACTGTAGACCACTTCTTGAGATAAAATCATACAACTAGAAAACCCATAGGGAAATATCACACTTACTGATACCATGCCCTGTCATTATTAATGATAAGTACATTAAAGAACTCTGCCTTAGAGGGAATACAGGTCTCTCTCCGTATGACATGATTAATGATGGACAAAGCATTGCTCTAGATTTTTATAGGCTAATCTTGATGACACCTGTGCCACGACCAGTATTTCTTATCAGATAATATTGATATGACCTGGATCAATAAAACTGATATGGTAGAAGTGACCCTAAGTTGCCTTGAGGGGAAGAAGGAAGAAAAACACTTGGCTCTCTAAGGTTGATCCTTAAGGTTTACGGGACTTATCTTGTGGTCTGAATTGGGCAGTTGGGTTCCTGGTTGTGAACCCTCTTACTTGGATCATTAGTTATTCTTGCTTCTGTTAGAGTGGCCATCATGCTGGTCCACTGTATTCTTTCAAAAACCTTAAATACCTCTGTCAGCTGCATTCTTCTCATCTGATACACGATGCAAGAACAAAAACATAAATAAGGTCACAAGATGTTTAGTTACGAAGATGATTGGACAAACACTGGGAGGTGAAGATCTGTGTCTCTAGACTTTCCTGAATTGTTCAACATCTTGCAAGGGAGGAAATGACCAATGGGAGGATTGAGAGGCAAAATAGAAATGGACAATGGCCAGAACCTATATGACAATAGAATCCTGACTCATGATCCCTGCAGCAAGCAGTCTGGAAGGCAAACTACATGTTCTGCATCAAAACCTAAAACATCAAAACTTGATCAATGAACACAAACATCCCTTAGGTTTTGCACCCACTTTCAACTCAGGACCAGTCAGAGAAAGGGAAACCTTCTCCCTAAGGCAATCACAGAAGAAGCCCAACTTTTCCTTTATCTTCCTCACCACAAGGACTTTCACTCAGAGCATAGTTTAAGCCTTCCATTTTTTTTTTATTTTCTATTTTTCCAGTTTTCTGTCCATCTTCAGGTCTTTGCAAATGCAAGTGAGGCTGATGTCTTCATCAGTCTGGTTGCTATCATTAAGTACTGTATACTGGGTGGTTTATAAGCAACAGGTATTTATTTCTCAGTTCTGGAAGGTGTAAGTCCAAGACCGGGGTGCCACCACGGTCAGGTTGTGGTGAGGACCCTCTTCCTGGATGCAGATGGCCAATTGCTGGCTATACCTTCACATGGCGAAGGAAGGGGGGGGGGCGGTGGCTAGCTCTCTGGACCTCTTTTATAAGGGCACTGATTCCATTCACGAGAACTAGCTTCATAACCTAAACATGTCCTTTCCAAAGAACCCACCTCCAAATACCATCTCATTGGGATTAGGCTTCAGCATATGAATTTGGGGAGAGGGGACAGCAACAAATATTCAGTCCCTAACAGGTGGTCCTGGCAAGTTGTGAATAAACGATCTCTGTTAGCATTTGTATGATCTCTCTTTATTTCCAGAAAACTGAAAATTCGCTGTTACCTACTCAATTTAATGAGAACCATGGGATTTTGTTTTTCTGTATTTTAATATATTGTGTATAAAGCATATGTACATATTCACAAAATATCAGAATTCTTTTTTTAAATTTTTAAAATGTTTTTTTTAATTTACTTTTGAGAGACAGAGAGAGAGCACACGAGCAGGGGAGGGTCAGAGAGAGAGGGAGACACAGAATCTGAAACAGGCTCCAGGCTCTGAGCTAGCTGTCAGCACAGAGCCCGATGTGGGGCTTGAACCCACGAACCTTGAGATCATGACCTGAGCCGAAGCTGGACGCTTAACCGACTGAGCCACCCAGGCCCCCCCAGAATTCTTTTAAATGAAAAAAATACATGCACAATATGTAATTTGAGGGGGCAGTATTTCAATAAGAACAAACCAAGATCAAGTTCATCATGCCCTTGCAGTTGGGATAAGTGAGAAGCACTTTGCTATGAGTTCAGCTCCAATGTCAGTTTTTGAAACACATTTCAAGCAGAACGAGGAAACTGCAGTGCACAGGAGTCAAGAGAAAAGATTCAAGTTAAGAGACTATGTCCAGTTAAAAGCAAAATGAGAGAAATCGGAAACAGAGATTTGGTTCCGTGGCCAAATGATAAGCAATTGTCAAAGTGCAGAAGGGGACTTCATAGCATCTTCTTGTTTACATCCAGCACCAACATTATCGTAGATAAGTTAAAATATGACTTAATATGTTTTTCTGAGTAAATTGTTGAAACTTGGGTTTTAGTGGCTGAGGTCTAAATTAACAATTCAACCAGATTCTAGCGCATCAGTCTGACCTAACAAAACTTCTATCATTGCATTATCGATATTTGATTGCAGGAGACCTTTCTCTGAAAGCAAGGAGTATCTGTATACTGAACATATATAACTCATATTGTGAAGTCACTTAATACTCATTTTACTCATATAATACATATTCATACATGTCACACATATATATTTGTATATATAAAATGTATTTCTACTTAATATATTTTCTTTCTAAATGCCTAAATGTCTACCTATTTTTATATTGCATATTGAGACATTTAAAAATTTTTCCCTACAAAATATGTGATTTAAAGATAGTTTGTGTATCTTTTTGTAAATATTTATTTATTTTTGAAAGAGAGAGCATGAGTGGGAGTGGGGGAGGGGCAGGAGGATCCAAAGTAGGCTCTGAGTTGTCAGCAGAGACCCCTAGTGAGGCTTGAACCATGAACTGTGAGATCATGGCCTGAGCCGCAGTTGGATGCTTAAACTACTGAGCCACTCAGACCCCCTAGCTTGTGTGTTTTATAAACAATTTATTTATCTTTAACATGATGAATAAACACAGAAAACTTATAAAGAGTTGCATTGTCATCTAGAAGTAAAACAGGAATAGTTATAGGAATGTTTTAGTTTTAGGCAAGAACTAGATGTAGTATATGGAAGAATCATTGAACAAAAGTCATTTATTAAGAACTACGTACTCTCTAACTCACAAAAGAAACAGGAAAAATTAAGGAAACAGATTAAAAAATAGTGTAAAAAACTCAGTCAGCTAATAATCTGTCATTTCTTTTTTTTTAAATTTTTTAATGTTTTTTTTTTTTTTTTTAATTTTTGATACAGAGAGAGACAGAGCATGAGAGGGGGAGGGGCAGAGAGAGAAGGAGACACAGAACCGGAAGCAGGCTCCAGGCTCTGAGCTGTCAGCACAGAGCCTGATGCGGGGCTCAAATCCCCGAACGTGAGATTTGACCTGAGCCGAAGTCGGAGGTTTAACCAACTGAGCCACCCAGGCGCCCCTAATCTGTCATTTCTAATATCATTTCATAGCACATGACCTGAAATGTCCAGTCTCCATTCAGGAGGTGAGAATCGTTATCGGCAAGTAAAATTTTCCTTTCCGACCCTTATTGTTAACTGACACTTAGCATTTTAAATCCAGATGCATACTTAAAATATGACCTCCAATACCTTTTCTCACATCATGGGGATATAAATTTTTATTATGAAAAAGAAAACCCACAGGTATTTACTACTAATTCTTGTGAGGTGCTTTACATAAAACAGAAATTCTTTCTTTGACCCTTCACATATAATCTACTTACTTGTCTAGTTAAAAGATAGATAAATGGAGTAGAAACTGGTATTCAGTGGAATTTTAATGGCTGTCGGTATTTTGCAGGAAATAAGAACAATTTTCTCTCTACCCCCCTATGTTCTTGGATGAGAGTCCCCGTAATAAAGGACAGATTCACAGGGGAAAAAACAAGCAGGAGTTTACAACATGCACACCTCCTGTACACATGGTATGTACCCAGGAAAACGGAATAAATGCCCCAAGCCATCCCCCTAAATCCCATCTCCAGCTAAAGCCAAAAGAAGATTTTGGAGGTGGGGTAGGGTGAGGCCAGTGATGGCAAGTTACCAACAAAAGCGCAGTAAACAGAAGTGAATCGTTATGCGATTTTAAGTGAGCCTTCTCCACTGATAGTTTCTAGGTTAGACCACCTTCCTTTTCTAGGTTTTCTAGGCGTAGACACCCTAACAAATGGAGAGCTCCCTATGAATACAAATGTCAGTTACAAGACGGCAATTTCTCCCTTTTCAGGGCATTGCCTGTGGTTTCTTAAAAATAATCAGCTCGAAATAAGCCTTATGCTACAGAGGCATATTTTGGGGTGAAATATTCTGCTCTCCTTCAATATGCAGAATGAAGGAAAATGGCCATATAATACAGTTCTTCTGATATTTGCTAGATAACCTCCATGAATTCCAGAATTTATGAATGTATTATAAGAATCATTTAGTAAAATAGCATCGACTTATTAATTTTATTTAATAGTATAGATCTAACGATGGCCATTGTATGATTTGATGATAGTGTCAGTCTGATTACAATAAAAACAGGGGTCCTGGAAGTTTGCCTCACATAAGATCACACGAGTGAAAGTAAGGTAACCTACCTTTCCACTTTTGAGACAATAGGGAAATATTTTTAATAGAAGATTGATGTTCTAACACTCAACTTTCTCTAAAATATTCTCTTGGTAACAGAGGAATATCTGTTGAAGACGTAGCTTGTTAATAAAACCACATGAAAACTGTAGTGTGTCAACCAAAAAACTGAGGTCAGGGCTGTAGATGGTAGATTTTCACTACCACTTCCAAAAACAAGAATTTATTTTCCTTGGCAATGGAGCCCAGGGAGTGCGTCTGGGATGGGAGGCTGCCATTCCTCCAGGGAGTCTCAACATTTCCCACCTTCCTTGGAATGTCACTTGACTTAGATGTCAGGCTGCTTTTATAGAACCCCTGTGACTGGCTCTTCATTTGTTTGAATGTAAAGCACTGTTAATGCGGCCCCAGAGAGCCACAGAGACCAGGGCAAGATCTGTCACACTTCAGTGTGCATGCAAATGCACCCGAGATCTGGTTACAATGCAGACTCCAATGCACAGGGTCTGGAGTGGGACGTGAAATCCCAAATGTGGAAACAAAGGCCCAGGTGATGTCCATCCTGCTGGTCCTCGGGCCACCCTTTCAGTAGCAAAATCATCAAACTTCTAAGAAGCACCACTCTATTTTCATCACGCAGAGCTTTATTGCACCTTGCAGTGCCCTGTCATTTCTTCTGGGGCCCCATGAGCCCTTTGGGTGCTGTTTCTGAGATATGAGATGTTACAGTTGCCTTTTCAAACCACGGAGAGACCGTTCCTTCTTCCAGGCCGGATGCAGGCACATGGAGAAGTGTATCTACTGAAGAATGTTCTGTCCACTCTTGCCTGCTCTTTTTTTTAAAGTTTATTTCTTTATCTTTGAGAGAGAGAGAGAGAGAGAGAGAGAGAGAGAGAGAGACAGAGACAGAGACAGAGACAGAGAGAGAAAGAGAGAGAGAGAGAGAGAGCGAGAGCATGAGTGAGGAAGGGGCAGAGAGAGAGGGAGACACAGAAGCAGGCTCCAGGCTCTGAGCTGTCAGCACAGACCCCATACAGGACTGGAACCCATGAAACTATGAGATCATGGCTTGAGCTGAAGTCAGACGCTACCTGACTGAGCCACCCCGGCGCCCCCACTCTGGCCTGCTCCTGCCCCCAAGCTAGCCCCTGCCATTGTCACCCACCTCCTCCCACTCCTCTGCCTCCTGTTTCCTCTCTGGCCTTCCTCTCAGGCCCTCCCTGTCTCCCTTCCATGCACCCCTCCAATCGCATCCCTCACCTCTGTCTTCCTCCATGTCTCAGCTGTTCTCTTTCCCCGGTTCCTCCTTTGCCATCTCTCCCAGTGTAGACAGACGCCCCTCCAGGAACCGGTGTGATTCACAATATTTCCCAGGTTTAAAACATGCCCCAAAATTCACCCCCACCCACCCACACATAATTACACACTCACATACACATACGCTTACACACATCACTCACACTAATACATACACACAGGTACACACACACATTCATTCACCCACCACTCACACCCACATATACAATCGCAATACACCCAGGCACTCACACACAAAATACCCTCACACATATACTCACACACATACACACTCAGACACATACTTGCACATCACTCAGCTTCGTACATACACTCACACACAGACATTCAATCACATAACTCACACTCACATATACAATCATGCATTCACAGTACACCCACTCACACCCCCAGACATACTCACAGACACACTCACATGCTCATGTGCACACATGCACACACACCACGCGCACGCACAGGCACACACACATGCGCACACACAGCTCTTCAGCTCTTACCGGAAGTCCACCTGAGCACCTGTGGGTCCCTTGCAGAAGATCGTCTGTGATGTAGTCCCCCCAGCAGAGCAGCGAAAACTACGCCGGAGGACCATTCTGGATTGCCTACTGCTAATTTCTTTATATCTTAATCTAAGATTTGCTTTCTGTCATCCTTTTTGCTTCTACACGTAGGGGCTATTAAAATTTAGTCCACTCCACTAACAAAATTTTTGTTTCAGAGTGAACACAATCAGTTGCCAGTGGTTTTAAAAAATATATTATAGGGGCACCTGGGTGGTTCGGTTGGTTAAGCGTCCGACTTCTGCTCAGGTCAGGATCTCAGGGCTCGTGGGTTTGAGCCCCGCATCAGGCTCTGTGCTGACAGCTAGCTCAGAGTCTGGAGCCTGCTTCAGATTCTGTGTCTCCCTCTCTGACCTTCCCCTGCTCATGCTGTCTCTCTCTGTCTCTCAAAAATAATTAAAAAACATTAAAAAAAAATATATATATATATATTATGCATGTAAGTGACGTGTGATGACTAGGGCCACCTGGCAGGCTTCCTCGTGTCCTGGGCAGGCTCCATTCATTCTTCAGGGGTCCAGGCTTTCTCGCACTGGAGAGGGCAGCCCCCTATGCCTTCACCACATGCATTTCTGTAACCGTTCTGGGGGTCCGGTTCCATTTAACTTTTTGCTAGTCTACACTTTTCTCTCCCGGCCACTCGGCTTCCATCTATAGTTTTTATCTGAAGTAAACCCTAAAAGCTGCTCATCCTGAAGTCGGCTTAAACTCTGACCCCCAGAGTGCTGCGGGAGGAGTGGGAGCTCCTGCCTTCTGATGCCCACAGAGGTGAAGGCAATGAGGCGGCTCCCCCTGTGGTTTTCACTGATTTCATGTTTTCACACCGTGTAGTTCTCGGTTCTTTCTGAAGGCCTCTTCACCAATGCCAGTGTCCTGTAAGCTGGGTGACTTGATGCTCAAGGAAGGCAAGAGGTACCCGTTCTGAACCACATTCTTAAGTATCGATGTTGAACTCAGTTATGTCTCAAATTTATACTCCCGTGTATTTTCAATTTGAGTTACGTTAAATTGGATTAAAACCAGCAATGTAATTATCACACATTGTTTGGACTGTGACATCATGAGGAGAATACAGTAATGCTGATCATGTTCTCAACTGGTAAATAGGCATTTGCGTAACATAACTTTACAGAAATAAAGCCATCGAGGAAAAATAGTGGTCTAAATTTGTGATAATTAGTGGAAGAGTAAAGTTTATTGGATGTTAAATCAAATAACATTAATATCTGAACTGATTATCCATGTACCTAATGATCTAACTTCTAATGACTAACAAAGTAGAAGATGTTTTATTTTTCTCCCTTGCCATAAAATCAGGTGAGACACCTTTGCTTCTTAAGTAGATCCAAAATAAGCTTCTAAACAAAAAAACTTCAACGAAGAAGACTGTTCTCTCTCATTTTTATTAAGTGAACATACATTTCCCTTATCCTGAGTCAATGAAGGTCTCTAAGTAAAATCTAGATTTCATGTCTTTATTTTGTAAAATGGTATTGAGGGGAATATTTTCTATAGCTGTGGAATCTTTACCAAAACACACAGATAAAAACAATGAATTTTTGTATACTTGTTTCTTCATTTTTAGCTCAATGGATTTCTGGAAAGTTGTTTATGTAACAACAGCAAAAAAAGTTTAAGTTTTAGGTCCATGTAATTATATGATTTAAACTAAACCGAATGCCTAGAGGCACAACGAATGATGTGTGAGGCACAATCAATTGTTTTTTTGGAACGTGGGGAGACATTGACATCTTTACCATTAACTACCTACCACCAGTAGCAATTCCCAAATATTATACACATATAAACCCTTCCACAAATCTCTAGAATTCCCCTCGGATTCAGTTCATATCATATGAAAAATGCCTCTGGCAGATGATTCCCTCCTCCTTAAAACATTTTCATTTCGTGGCCTAGCAGGGCACCAAACTTTTACAATTTTCTTCCTACCTTTCCGGCTGACATTTCCCTCCTCTTTGCTGGCTCTCTTTCCAAACCTTTCCATGTTGAAATGCTCCATGTCTCTGGCGTAGCACTGTTCTCTTTAATTATATCTATCTAGAAGCTGATGTTTTCCATCCACGCACTTCTGACTTCTTTCTCTTCTCTGCACTTCCGGCTCCCACGATCCTTTGCATGTTTCACATCTCAGTTAAAATGTGGAAGAGCATCTTCAGCTTCACATATGCAAACAGATTAGAAAAAAAATTTTCTCAAACCTTCCTGACCCCTAAATCTTTTCCATACCACCAGGGGCTATTATTATTTGTGTGGTGGCTCACTCCAAAAATACTAAGATAATTGTCTCACTTCGTGCTCAACACTCAATATTTCAGTAATTTCTTCCATGTCAAAGCATACTCTAAATTTCACTTCTAACCTCCTCGGAATGGAAACTTCTGTTTCAAAATACAGTCATAGCTTTCCTTGTTTTCTCATCCAGCTTCCTGTTTAGTCCCTATGTTACCAGTCTTGTTCTTGAAGCTTAAGATTGTCATACCCAAACAACAATAATATTTTAATGACATGGACAGTGACTTTTCACTCCTTTTTTCAATAATTTCTTTTCTTTTTTTAAAATTTATTTTTGAGAGACAGAGAGAGAGCATGAACAGGGGAGAGTCAGAGAAAGAGGGAGACACAGAATCCGAAGCAGGCTCCAGGCTCTGAGCTAGCTGTCAGCACAGAGCCCAATGCGGGGCAGGAACCCATGAATGGTGAGATCATGACCTGAGCCGAAGCTGAATGCTTAACTGACTGAGCCACCCAGGTGCCCCAGGAATTTCTAAAGGCTTCTATTCACAACAAAAACATTTAAGTTCCTGACCATGGTCAGTCAAGTTCAACAATCTCTGGCTTGCCCCTGTCACCATGTGTCATTGTCACCTCCCTTAGTCAGCTCCGTCCATGGAAGCCATCTTGAAGCTTCTTGAAATACAGAAAAAATGTTTTCTGCCTTAGTAATTTGGCAATTGAAGATTTCTAATCTGAGGACACTTTTCCAATAGGTTGTATTATATTTCAAGTGTATCATTCAGATCCTCAATCCCATCACACCTGTTCAAGGAGTCTTTTCTTCACTATCTTATCTAAAATACTGTATCTCCTCACACAGTATCCTTTTGTCATATTTATAAACAGACTTCCTACTACCTAATATTAGAACACACATTTATTTATTTAAATATATTAGTATCCATGTCCCCCACTTGAATATAACCCATATAAATGACTCCAAATATCTAGTTCACCCTTCTGTCTCAAGCTTCTAGAATATTTTCTTGTACATAATAGGCAGATATCAACAAAATTTTCTGAACAAATAAATGCAAGCATGCAAAAATAACATCTTATTTGTCAAGTTAAATTGTATAAATATAAAAATAAGACAGAAAATATCAGGAAATTGGGTTTGGAGCATGAATTACCCAAAGAA
Organism: Mungos mungo; assembly: GCA_004023785.1. NCBI lineage: Eukaryota > Metazoa > Chordata > Mammalia > Carnivora > Herpestidae > Mungos > Mungos mungo. Next base: position 34,941 of record PISW01009571.1, on the reverse strand, counting down.
AATAATTTAATATTATAACCCCTTTTATCATTTACCGTTATTTCCTGTTTCAGTCAAACAGTGAATAAGTAAAACTCTGGATGAGGCCTTCTAATTTCCACACATAAATATCAACCCAAATGTAATGTGCACACACTAAGCTGACCCCAGTAAGTGACCCTCACCCCTGTGGGTTTTAACCACTGAATTATGACAAAGATGATAAGATAATCAATTAGTTTATCTATCACACAATACTTGCTCTATTAGATTACATTACAAGCATAGGTAATGGTATATTACCCCGATTATCAAACTTGAGAGGCCCATGTGGCAAAAACCTGGGGGTGGCCTGTAGGAGCCATAGAAAATACCCAGCTCACTGCCAACAAGTAAAAGACAACCTCAATGGGGCAAGGAACTGATTGCTGCCAATATCCCTGTGAGGTTGGAGAGAACATGACGCTACAGAAATACAGATCATATTCTGACAGGCCTACAGATTCCTTTAAGCCCCGTGAGATTCTGACCAGAAGACGCAGCTGGATAACGCTCAGACTTCTGACCTACAGAAGCTCTGACATAATAAGTGTGTGTTGTTTCAAGTTACAGTGTTCGTGAGTGTCATATAGCAAAATAAATGTAATATACCAATGCCGATAACTATTTTGTAATTTCGATATCTTTAAAGATGTTAAACACAAGAAAAGAAGAACAAAAATTCTCCAATAATAAAGTCTTGATCATAAAATTTCTGGTCAGAAATGTCAAAGTCTTTGTGGAACTACGTGAGAAGCACCTGGAGAAGAAATAAGATTTTTCTCTTCTCCATTGGATTAAAAATTAGACTATAGTGTAGCTAGAGGCATTTGTGCAAATTCATGACAACTATATATTTGAACAATTTGTATTCCTCTATGGTTATATATATGTTTCTTTAAGATCAGATTAGGTCGAAAGATGTGTAAGGTGCTTATTTGCCAAAAATAATTTATTTTAATTTTTTTTTTGCAGGAATGAAAATAAGACCTGACTGAACTCTCCAAACAGTCATACTGCAATTTTAGACATCCGAATTTCTTTTCTGCTTCAGGCAGTGACAATCAAATTAAACTCTGTAGTTTGAAGAATATTTGAGAGAGGTCTTTGAATTTCATTCTGTTATTATTTTTTAAGTGATCTTGCAAACTATCGACGACAACAATGCCACCACAATATTTGTAGGCACTTCTGCATCGTAACAGTGGTGATTTGGTCTTAGACCGCGGTAACAGTCTGCCATTGTGTGATCTTTGGATCTATTGGAATATTTCCTTAGAAACCCTTCGTAAATCAAAACCTAAATCTTCTGACCTATTAGGTATTAAGCATATAATAGTATAGCTATGACAGGAATATTGTTTAGGAAATGTCATACTTAAAAAGACACTAAGGGAGGCTTTTTAATTAAAAAATTCAATTCCATAGCGTTATTAAAACACTGAAATAAGATAAGAACTCTACAATCATTTTCAAAACCCAAGCTAAAGATTATTATTGCAAATGAGAATATGTAACTTGAACTCCATGACAGTCAAGGCAATAAAATGGAAATAATGAGTTGCACAGCGTCCATTTTTAATAAAAAGGAGGCATATCATATATTTTATCAGGTATAAAGCTCATAGTTTTCTTAAAGAAAAAATGCTATTAAATTTAAGAACTTTTGATAGTAAAGCTGGTTTTAGCATTTTCATGATCAGTCATATCCCATTTTATTTCCTGAATGTGTACAGCAACAATAGGGAATCAGTGGAAAATACTCATTTTCATATATTTTGCAATCAATTTTTTCGGCCACATTTATGAAACCCTTTATATGTTTGCTGTGGGTGGCAATACCAACATTGTTTAGATGAAGATGTGTATCTTACCTGACAATGAGAGCCACTGAAATCAGCACATAAACAGTGGAAAAATATTACAAATCTAGACGATGCCAATGCCAGGAAGATGCATCTGAGGGCACATGATAAAGGGTGGCTGGGGTGAGTGTGACAAAGGCAGAAACCTGCAAAAATTGGTGGATAGAATATTCCAATCAGAGGAAATGAGGAAGTCCTAGCTGTGAATGCCCTGATAAATTTTATTAAGCAGCTTGTTTAAGAGAATGGCAAGGTTTGGAGAATTTGAATAGTGAAGGGAAATGGCAGAGTGGTAGGATATGAAGATTCTAGAGGCAACCAGAATCCATACCACATGGACCTCAGGAAGGCATTTGGAGAGTCACAGCGGAAATGTGAAATTATGTATCATCTAGATTGCTTTACCTGCTGTTTTGTGAGTAGTTTATGGTAAAGAATCAAGGTTGCCAGCCCAAAGGTTATTGCATTAATCAATGCAAGAGGCCAAGTTAGTGGTAACATGAGTGGGTATGCTGCTGGATTTGGGGTGTGTTTTAAAAGTAGAGCAAGCAGTGTTTCTGACGGGTTGATTGTAGAATGTATTTGAGAAGAAGTAATGCAGAATACCCCCAGGGTTTGGGCCTTATATAAAGGAAGACTGTAGGAAGAACTAAAGTTTTGTTTTGTGCTCATTGATTTTGAAATTCCCGTAGATGAAGTTGCTTGATAGTGTTAGCAATTTTCTATCCCCTTGTTCTATTACTTCCTGAAGGAGGAAGGCTGGAGTCACCAATTAGCTGTCTATAAGACTCATTTTCCTTGGTTTCTGTCACCTAATCATGATATGTCCTGGTGTCTTGTTCTAAGTAATATTTATTTTGCCTGCAGTTCTCTGAGTTACTTGAATCTGAAAATTGATATTATTCATTGTTTTTGAAAAAAATATTTACACTTCCTTCTATGCTCTTTTTCTTCCTCTTTTCATTTTTGTCCGATTACATATATTGTTTCTTATTTTCCCTGAATTCATGGCTGTTCCATTTGTTTGTTTCACTCTCGTTTCTTTCTGTTTTCTGCACTTGTTACTTTTCTCTTGACAAACTACTCTTGGTGCTGTTGGGTGCTGACATGCCTGCCCAAGGCATTCTTCATCTGCTATTTTTACTCTAAACTTCCCATTTGACTCCTTATAGTTTACATCCATCTACCAGATTTTTCCCATCACTTCATACATATTTGTCTCTTACCTATTAGAAGTGTTAACATGTTCATTGAAGAATTTTAAATTCTCAGTTTGATAGTTCTAACATCTGGGTTATGTCTGTGTGTTGTTTTAATCTGCTAAATGTGTGTTCATTTGTTATGCAGCAATAGAATAGCTGGTTTCATTGAGCGTTTTGTCTCTTGATAGTGGATAATTTCATACCTTGATTTTTATAGACTCAGTTTCTGATTGAATGCTAAACATTGTATACAGAACAATAGGTGAATAGTGGAATGGCATGCCCTTTCTTCTGCGTGGCTGGTAGTGTGGATGAATGAGTCAATGTAAGCAGTGGTTAAGTTGGGTGTGGGTTTGTTTGTATTGCGGTTACCTTCAGTAACTGTGGTTTCAAATTCCTCCAGTTTTATCCTATACCTAGAATAGAAAATGATGTGCAAAGATATTTTCTCTTCTAATTCTTCTACTGACTTCCTTTCTACCAGTACCCCAGATGTGGTTTCTTTCCACTCCGCCATCTCCCTTATGCGACAAACTGCAATCAATCACTGCCTGGTGTTCACAAACTTGTAGAGAAAGCCAAGTTGGACTCTCTAGTTTGTAGTCTAATGATGTCAATGATTTTTTGTTTGTTTGTTTTTAAATGAGGTCAATGTCGTATGGCCTCATATGTTTCTAGTTCTCCAAAGTGAAGTTTCCCTGATTATCCTGTCATTTCTCCCCATGACAATCAAGCTATGTCTGTTTTATAAATTTGGTGAATCTTGTGTGGGAGAGGAAGTGCCCATTCCCCAGTGGTGGGAGCCTTATGATTTCGCAGTATAGGATTAGCGTGGACTCAGAATTCTCTGTGTTTTTCTCCAGTGACAGGTGATTTTCTTCTTTTTCTACCAGCTGCAGTGGTTCTTCACCCGTGCCCTGGCAATGGCAGGATTCCTGGCCCTTTTCCAATGGCATAAGCCTTCTGTTCTGTTTGGGAAAAGGTTCTGGTGGGGTTTTGTGATGACAATTGACAACCGCTCCTGTGTTGCTCTGCCACAGATGATCCAGGGGTCATGCCCCATCTCTTTGGAATGAGCCGTTCTTTATATATTCAACTAGTAGGTTCCATTGAAATCTCAGGATTCTAACGGGTTCCAGAGAGGTTATTATTTTGTCATTGTCTGTCTTTTTTGTAGTCAGGGTAGGAGCTCTTAATATCCTAGGTGAAGGATTCCACCAACATACCTTAGAAATACCAGCAAAGACATGTCCAGGGAATAGAGTGGTGGTCTCTAGTGACTGGCAGGAGTATGGGATGAGATGCTATGTTTGACAGATAGTATGTTTCTATTATGCAAACTGAATAAGTTCTAGAGATGTACTGTACCACAAAGTGCCTATGGTTGCTAACATGGATTGTGCACTCAAAATTTGTTAAGGGGATTAGATCTCATGTTAAGTGTCCTTACCACAATTAAAAATAAAGGAGAAAAATGTAGATCTCTAAAGTTATAATTACCTGTTTTCCATAGAATTCTTCTTGGACTCCTTTCTAAATATTTCTTGCCACTGGATTAGCCTTTTACCAGAAACCCACTGTGGCTTTGTAAGTAAATATTCTTCATATAAACCAAAAAACCTTGTCTAATAAGCACTGGAAGATCTAATCACAAAGTCAAGAAATGTTTAACATTTGAGAACCGACAGTGTATGTTTTCCACAACTTTTTCATTTAATCTGCAACATAATGCCTTGGGTTAAGTTTTCACTTGAACCACAATTTTTCAGTGAAGAAACTGGGGCAAAGAGAAGTTCAGTATCTTACTTGAGCTCACAGAATTAGACAGAGTCAAAGCCAAGACTCAGAGTTGGAATTTATGTGTGTAGCCATTGCATTATACATTATCTGCGCCCTCACAGTGACTTCGGGACAATTTAAGTAAGTTAAGAAGCATAGTACACCCACCATTTTTGTCATTTACTTTCACTAGGAAAATGAAAGGAGATAAAATAATTTCCCCAGCTTGTGCTGGCAATTAACTACTAAGAAGAGAGGCTCCTAAGAGCCTAGGATAAGTCTTCAAACTCAAAGGCTGATGTTGTCTCCTGAAGTATGCATAAGTTTTAGGTAATTTTAAAGTCTAAATTTAGAAGCTTAGCACTGAGAATCTCAGCTCTGGCTTCATAATTAAATGATAATAAGTGATAATAGGAATATATATACCTATTTATTAATCATGACATGGGACTTAGGAGATATAGAAGTAATTGCTTCCTGTATAAGATTAAGCATCAGTTGCATAACAGAAAGAAAGTAAAACATTTTTCAAACAGTAGTTTTTCAGTGTAATAGTCTGAAAATAAAATATCCTTTTCAAGAGAGATTGATTAGTCTAAAGAAAAAGAATGTGTTATAACTAACTGAAAGAATTAAGAATTATACCAGATAATTGCTAGAGAAAATGTATAGACTGATACTAAACCATCATTAGAAAGTTTGAAATAAGTATCTCATTTAGAAGTTTGATTTAAATTGCTCCTTCATGAAAATGTGATGAAAAGCAGTTCATATAAAGATATACATAATATATACTCTATAATACAAGCATCTATATTTCATAGCAAAAGTAAGTCAACCATTATGTGTCTTAGATGGTCGCCAACAATTAGGTCAGCATATTTTACCACTCTATGAACAGCCACAAAAAGTCAAGGAAGAAGGCTAATGACGGACATGTTTGAAAGGGCCCGTGATTCATGTGGTTTAAGAAAATTTTAGAAGAGGAAGAGATAATCACAAAATCTGCAAATATCATCAGACGCAAGCTCTTCTCTTTAATTTGAATAAATGGACTATCAGAAGTTGAAAAGCAGAAGTATCGATGTGGAGAACACATGACAAGCCTCTTTTTAAACCCAGTGGGGTGTGGTTTCCTGATACGAGTGGAAGTGCCCAATGATCAACTAGAAATAGTGTAGGACATGGGTATACAGATATATGTAAGTGCTTTCAATATAAAGGTGGTTCCAAATCTATATATTTGAATGACTCAAGTCATGATTTAGAATAATAACAAATAAAGAGAAAGCATTGAGTAGTCAAAGGAAAAGAATAAGAATAGAAACCATCATAATGTAAATATTTAAGATTAAGGAAAAAACGCCCCAGCCCATTTCACAGATAAAATGTGGTCCATATATTTGAGTAACAGTAGTAAATGAAATTTCATAGAAACCTCTTAAGACACAGAAGAAGGCAGAAGCCATAGATAGTGTCAATGCCTATGAATACATGGAGAATTTGAGACTTGTCTGGACTCAGCCATAATTAATTTCCCCATGATCCGTTCAAAGTGTGGTGAAGACATAGGGTGGGAAACTGTAGCAGGTGCAATGTGGAGGCAGAAGATGGATAGTGAAAACAACAGGTTGTAAGACACACAGTGTTTAATACATTTTACTTGATTAGAAAATAAATTTAAAATAAAAAAATTGGGGCGCTTGGATGTCTCAGTTGGTTGAGCATCCAGCTCCTGATTGTGGCTCGGGCCATGATCTCACGTGTTCGTGCCCCACGGCAGGCTCTGTGCACAGACAGGTGGAGCCTGCTGGGGATTCTCCTGCTCCTCTCTCTTTGCCCCTGCCTCGCTCACACTCTGCCTCATTCAAAATAAATAAACTTAAGAAAAACATAAAATAAGATATTGTGACAGGTTAAATTCGTAAGTATTTTATTGGCTTTCACAAATGGTTCTCAAGGCTCAGTAATTAAAACATTGATTTTAACAGTCTAACAGACCCTTGGAATAGAATAAAAAGTTTGTAAATGGAAGCAAATCTTCAATTCAATTTATGATTCATGTGGCACAAAAAATCAATGTGGAAAAGATATGCCTTCACTAGACGATGGCAACACAGCCGGCCAAGCGTCTTGGTAAAACTAAATATGGATCCATGCTCCACACCACACGACAAGCACAATTACAAACGAATCAGACATTTCAAGGGAAGATGAGAAAGTGAAGGAACAAGAAGAAATTATGATCTTTTTTTTTTTTATGTGTGAAGGCTTTTGTAACTGTTATAGAATAGTGAAGTAGGTCAGAAATTAGAAAAAAAATATGCTTCCAGGGCACATACACACACACACACACACACACAACTATGAAGAAAGTGTACATAAAACTTAAAACCTGGGAAAATATTGACAAAGAGTATAAAATTATAGTTCTTCTTTGCAAGACACTCCTTGAAATAAATACCAAAAAGTGACCTAAAATAAAATGGAAACATGGACAAATTCTTTACAGCTGAAAAACAAAACAACCCCAAACCCACAAATGAACAACAAAAAATCCACACACAGATTTCATTTAACATATGAAAAATGTGCAAACTCATTTAAAGAAAATAAAACAAATTAGTTTGAACCGCATAGGTTAAAATTCCATGAAAATACCTTCCAGAAGTTTGAATACATTTTGTGTTGGGAAGGCTTGACCTACGCCGGGATTTGCCGGCATCACCGATGCAGGCAAACCAATCCCAGTAATAGGATCACTTAGATATTTACTAAGATTACAAATTCAGTTTTTTACTTCTCTTTCACATGTCGACAGTTGCTAAAGGACATGATCTGAATTCAAACAATGAAAACCAGACAGATAGCCCTCCTTCCTGTCCCCTCTAGTTCAGCAACACGGACCCCCTTTCTGTCATGTCTACACTCATGCAACTCCCGCCAGAGGATCGCACACGAGCTCTCCTTCAAGCTGTTCCTAGCATATCAACCGTTCTTCTCCCAAATATTCCCAGCGGACTTCCTACCCTTCCTCAGGTCTTTGATCACATATCACGGAGGCAGGCTCTCACCACATTTGCGTATTTATACGGTAAAATGGCCCTTGGTCGAATCTCGTTACTTCTAGTTTATTGAGAGAAATTAATTCCATCAGTGAAAAGTTAAGGAAAAATAAAATATCTGAGTATAGGTCTTTTTAAATTGAATAAGAGAAGCATTTTCAGAGAAGCTTTTGGTGTTCTTAAGGAAGATCTTAAATAAAGTTAATGACGCATTGCAAATTTCCCTGAATTCATGATAAAGTCATATTCTACACACCATAGTTGAAATTGCTTTTCACTTCATAATGAGGAGAGCTCTCTGTAAAACTCTTTTTTTCACTGTACTTGTTTTTTCTACATTATAGACTTTCATAATATTTAAACAGTAAGACATGACAGACACTGGATTCCTGAGTGATGACAATATATATTTATTTGGCAGAAAGAATAAATGACTTTCAAAACCCCCCCAAATACAGTATTTTTTTTACAAATGCCCAAATACCTTATTGCTTTAGAAAACAGAAATTTTCTGTTCCAAGAAAAATGAAACTAGGTTAATGTCAGAAATATTTCTCACCAAATTCGCCACAAGGCACATAACATTTGGAGTGCCTTTTCTCTTTTGTACTGTAGAATCACTGGAAATTGCATGTTCTGAGGCCATTTAAACTCTACCAGAAAGGCTTTCAATGATAGTTACAACTTTTGAAGACTGTAACTAAAATGACTTTCCTTTGACCAGCCAATGACCCTTGGAACCTAAACATTGTTCCCAGGAAGAAGATAAAGTCAGAAAATTCTTGTGATTGCATTGCAGCGGCCATGGTAAAAATGAAAGACCACCACCACCAGCACCACAACAAAAAGAAAACGTTTTGGAATGCTTTCTGGTACACAGACATTTTCTGAGTAAGTTTTGGCAACAAAGGAAAATATCTTACCTTTTCTTTTAATTTACGTTAATTAAATGTCAAGTTACATTGACATAGAGACAGAAATATCTCAGAGAAATCAAGAATACAGTAAAACTTGGGGGCATCTGGGTGGCCCAGCCGGTTGGGTGTCTGGCTTCAGCTCAGGTCATGATCTCACAGTTCAAGGGTTCTAGCCCCGAGTCGGGCTCTGTGCTGACAGCTAGCTCAGAGCCTGGAGCCTGCTTCAGATTCTGTATCTCCCTCTGTGACCCTCCCTTGCTCATATTGTCTCTGTCTCTCAAAAAAAAAACACTAAAAAAGTTAATACAGTTAAACTTTGGATTGCGAGTAACTTGTCCTGTGAGTGTTTCACAAGATGAGCAAAGATTTCTAAATTTTAACCTGATAAATGAGCTGTCTTGCAATATGAGTAGTACGTGATGCCAAATGTCATATGACCACAATTGAGCCAATGGTCTCTCTCTTTCTCTCTCTATCTGTCTGTCTCTCTTGCTGCTGGATTGTGGGTGATTGTCTTCCAAGCTCAGATGCTCAGTCTCACGCCATGGTGTTTGGCAGAAATCAGTGATTCTTCAGAAAGTTGGAAGGAGCCCATAGCTGGCACTAGTGTATTTTTTTTCATGTCAAAGCACCTATGTGGGGCGCATGGGTGGCTCAGTAGGTAGAGCATCTGGCTTCGGCTCAGGTCATGATCTCATATTTCATGGGTTTGAGCCCCGCTTTGGGCTCTGTGCTGACAGCTAGCTCAGAGCCTGGAACCTGTCTTCAGATTCTGTATCCCCCTCTCTCTCTGACCCTCCCCTGCTTGTGCTGTCTCTCTCTGTCTCTCAAAAATAAATAAATAACATAAAAAATATTTTTTTTAAAAAAAGGAATGCTTTGCTTCATGCTAGGTCAGGTTGCCTGCAGATAGAGACTATTCTGCTGCCTTATTGCAGTTACATTAAATACAACCTATGACAAGGGTTTATTAACACTGTACTTAGTCAGCATCTGTTAGTGATAGTAAACGTCCTCCTACACAATAACCCTCTTCTCTCTTGTCTCCCCCACACCAGCCATTGGGTTTTCAAAAGTAAGTGCGGGTTAATTTGTATATTTTCTTTATGTTTTGTTCTCTTTAGTATTTAGTATTATATTACAGCATTATAGTAATTTTTTATTTGAATACTACTGGATCATGGAACAAATCATCTGAGTTTCCATGATTTCTTCTGGAGAAATTTGCTTTGATATCAAGTGCTTTGGATTACAAGCATGTTTCCAGAATGAACTGTGCCTGCAAACCAAGGTTCTACTGTACTTAAAACATTTTGTTAAATTTCACTCTTAGAGGAGACGGGCTAAAAGAATATTTTATTGTGTTTTCCCATGAAAGGGATATAACATTTATTTTGGTGGAAAAAATAATCAAATTTGTATCAGTTAGAAGGCTATCATCTGAAAGAACACCTTTCGGAAACTGGAATATTGCCTAAGGAAAATCTATTATCTCCTATAAAAATATGTCCAGGGCAAAATAAGAGACCAGGTAGATTACTGCACAATTCTCCTTCTGCTTCCTTGCGGTCCCTTAATCCCTCACTTGAGCTCTGCCTTGCGTTTTGTGTGTCCTTGTCCTCGGCTGTATGATGACTGTGTGTTTCCAGGTGTTAATTCCTGAACCTAAATTCCATAGAAAACATAGGGAACTTCATTAGAATTAAAAATGCATATATTGCCCTGTAAGACACTGTCAAGAGAATAGGAAGACAGGTTGGGAGAAAATATTTGCAAGACGTATGCAGTAAAAAAAAAACTGTTATCTGAAATACACAGGAACCCTTAACATTCAACTCTAATAAAGCAAGCAACCCAGTGAAAACATGGGCCAGAGGTTGCAACAAGCACCTCACTGAAGAAGATCTACAGATGGCAAAAGAAGCACGTGAAGAGATGTTCCACATCATGTGTCATCAGGGAAATTCAAATTAAAACAGCAACGAGGAGCACGGCCCACCTATGAGAACGCCCCACATCTGGAACACTGTCAACCCCAAATGTTGGCCAGAGTGTGGAGCAATAACTCTGTCATGGCTGGTGGGCTGGTCAATGGAAGAGCCACTTTGGAAGACAATATGGCAGTTTCTTAGCAAAAGTAAACATACTCTCACCGTGCAATCCAACAACGGTGCTCCTGGGTACTTACCGAAAGGAAGTGAAAACAGAAAACAGGGGAGAAAATCCTGTACATGGTTCTCTTCTGCAGCTTTCTTTTAAAGTGCCAAAACATGGAAGTGGCCAAAATGCCCATCAGGAGGCAAATGGATAAATAAACGTTGGCATCATCAGACAAGTGGAATATTATTCAGAACTAAAAAAAAAACTATCAAGCCACAAAAAGACATGGAGGAACCGTAAGTCCATATTACTAGCTAAAAGAAGCTACTCTGGAAAAGCAATGTAGCATGATTTCAGCGATACGACACTCCAGAAAAGACAGAACAGTGAAGACACTACAAAGGTCGGCGAGGGTCAGGGGGTGCGGTGGGGAGGGGAACGGGCAGAGCACGGAATCTCATGTGAAACCAGCCTGTAATACCCACATGGTGGATCCATGTCATTGTATGTTTGCCTGAACCCGTGGAACGCTCGCTGAGAGTGACCTGTAATGTCAACTACCGTCTAGAGGATGACGGTGTGTCCCTGTCAGTCCATCAGCTGTACCAGCTGCACACTCCGGAGGGGGATCGGATGTTGACGATAACAGCGTGAAGCCAGGAGCCATATACAAAATCTCTGCACCTTCCCCTCGCCTTCTCTGTGAACACAAGCTGCTAAAAAATAGAGGAAATCTAAAATAGAAAAGAAAATGTGAACAGCCAGATTTAGGGAAAAAAACAAATTTCAAATTTAATACTGAATGGAAAGATCAAACAGCAGATTAAAAAAAGCTGAACGTGAAATTAACAAACTAGAAAATAGAGTCAAACAACTTACTTAAAGTAACTAATAAAGAAAAACAATATAAACAAAAACAAGCAAACAAGTAAAACCCTTAGAGACAAGGGAATGTTTTAAGTTATGTCTAATCAGAAGCCAAGAAGAACAGAGAAAAACAGATAGAGGGTAACAGTAATTGAACTGATAAAGGGGAGGAATTTTCTTAAGGTAAAGAAAGCTGACGATTCGCTGAACAAGAAGAAATTATACCAAGTACGTTCATGTAAAGATGTTCACCATTTATATCTCCTCACATATATGTATATAGCACATATTTCAAGATAATTAATATGTTACATAAATTAAATAGATAACTTACTGTATATTATTAACATATACATATAATGAATACATAAATTGATAATAAAAATGAAAAAATGTAGGGGTGCCTGAATGGCTCAGTCAGTTAAGTGTCTTGTTCTTGACTTTAGCTCAGGTCATGGTCTCGCCGTTTGTGAGTTCAAGTCTTGCATGGAGCCTGCTTGGGATTCTGTTTCCCTCTGTCTCTGCCCCACACCCTCTTGCTCTCTCTCTCAAAATAAATATAAATAAATTAAAAAATAAAAAATACAAAACATGTTTATTTGTGATAGCATATAATTGATTAAAATAATTAAATTGATTTTATAATATTATATAACCATGCCAAGTAATAATAAGTGCAATGATAGTAATGACAGATATTATACAGGAACATAGTGTCCATTAGACTTATCGTGTGTGAAGTTTTAAACAAACATTGTCTCTTTTTATCCTCCACACAATGGTATTTAGAAAGGATTTAGAAAGGATTTTTCTTAATGTTTCATGGTCATATAGACGTCAAATTCCACTGCAATTCAATTCCAGAGAGTCTGGGTTGGATAGCTGTACTTATTTTTTTTAGTTATATTTATTTATTTATTTATTTATTTATTTATTTATTTTTAAAATCCTCCCATATCTAACCTGCTTTAAGCGGTAGAGAGATACTTAAATAATAGCATTCCAGTTTTGTCACTATATTTTTGATCCAAATAGCCTCAGGGTATAAAAGATACTTACATGAAAATAATTTTTGTTTCCTTGAGTCAATCTTCTGATCCACATCTGTTGTATTCATCATGATGTTTCCCCTCTTCATTTCTGATAGTTAGCCATAGTTTTTGTTATCGTGATTTGTCTTTTTTTATAATTTTTTAATGTTTATTTATTATTGAGACAGAGAGAAACACAGCATGAGTGGGGGAAGAGCAGAGAAAGGGAAACATAGAATCTGAAGCAGGTTCCAGGCTTTGAGGTGTCAGCACAGAGCTCCAAGCGGGGCTCAAACCCACGAACCGTGAGATCATGACCTGAGCCCAAGTTGGACGTTCAACCGACTGAGCCCCCCAGGTGCCCCAGTCACGATATAAAAAGAAACTTGTGTCTGGGTCTCCACTGATTAAAATCCATGTGTGTTTCCGGAATTGCATGGGCATCCAGTGAATGTCCCTGTGGGGTTTGCCGGGGCAATTAGCAACCTCAGCTGGAAACCCCATCTGACTGTGTGTTACTTCCTTCTACCGAAACCTCTACCTTCATTTTGGCTTTCCTTTTCGGGTCAGCATGTCACCCCGGTTGATGGTCGACACGACCCCCCAGGGATATCTGTAGTTTTTTGTTTGTTTGTTTTTGTTTTTATTTTATTTTTAAATTCTTATTTTTAATGCTTATTTGTTTTTAAGAAAGAGAAGAGAGGAAGAGACAGAGTGTGAGCAGGGGAGAGGAAGAGAGAGAGGGAGATGCAGAATCGTTAGCAGGCTCAGGCTCTGCACTATCAGCACAGAGCCGGACATGGGGCTTGAACTCAGGCTGGAATTCACGAACCGTATCATGACCTGAGTCACAGTTGGATGCTTAACTGACTGGGCCACCCAGGTGCCCCAATAGTTTCAGACTTACTGCCACATATTTTCTTTGATCATTTTATTTTACTAAATTTAGCTCAGTGGCTACACAGTCACCCAGTTGTTTGTCAGTTGTTTAGTTTTTTCTGTCTCCTCTTCAGAAGTTCCAACCTGAAGGTCGTTTCTTTATTATAATTCAGTGAGAAGTCTAGAACAGACAAACTAATAATCCTGAGGATCCCTGTCACTCCTCCTTTTGCCATTTCTTATTGATGTTGTGTGCTGTGTAAATGGACTTCATGTATATTTGCAGCTTCCCTTGGGCTCCCTGCACACCCCGTTGTCTTCTGTGGTGATACGTCATCAGCTGGGTTCCTCAGAAGCACTTTGGTCTCCACTTCTGACAGCGCATGGTGCCGGACACCCAGAGTGAGGTGTGCCCGTAGCCAGAACCCTCCCTCAAATTAATCCAAATGTCACCACTATGTATTTGGTAAGTGATCTTGATATATGGTTGGGATCTATATTCTCTTTTAACCAAATGTGGATTTTGAAATAGTTTATTATCTCCTCCTGGTCTTGAAAAAAGAGTGACCTATTTTTTTTTTATTTTAATCTGTGCAGATTTTACAAGAACTGAATGATATTTAGATCAATACAACTGATGGTCTACTAAAAGAATAAATCTAAAAAAAACCTCATAAAACAAACAAAAAAACCCAAAACAACAAATTATTCCATTCATTTGCCACCGCTAAAAAGAAAGGTAAGCATTTTAGTATAATGCTCGTTTTCTTTCCAACCCTTCTCCTATACTATGCCTGTGTATGTTTTAGTGTAACCATCTGTTTTAGAACCCATTTGAGTCCACATGACACCTATTACTTAGATTTATAAGACAGGTAATATTTAGCCAAATTAGCAATCAGAATGCCTGAATGTTTTAACATCATTTATAATTAACTGCTGGGTGTAATAACAAATAGGAACAGCAGCTGCAACAAAACTCCGATTAGGCAGTCAAAATGGGAATAATTCAAATTTATGGAAGGCCCCAAACTCATCATCAAGCACAGAACAACATCCCAATAATAACTCACCCAGGCCACTGTGCACTGACATCCTGAAATTTGAGCACAGTTAGAGAATAATTCCAAAAAATGAGGCCTCTTTCCACATCAACCTCAATCATTCTTGGAATCTCGGGAAAAGACCTCATTCTGAAGTTGTATTTATCCCTACATTGAATCCAGAAACAACACCAACTTCATTCACTTAATGGGTTTTGAAACTTTTCTAATGTTCTTATGTCCCCTTCCCCCACCCCAGTAGTTTTAGATCATTGAAGGATAAGGAAAATCCAGTTCTTACAAATTCAGCCCAAACCAGAAAGGTACATTGACTCTTGACAACACTGTCGAGTGAGCTAAACTAAAACTTTCTTTCAGGGACAAGAAAACTGAAATCTGGACGTGAAGATATTTCCTTGTGAAGCTACTTAGAACTAGTAGCAGAGCGAGGAATCGACCATCCACTACAGAGCTTTTGGTTCGATTGCCCTGGCTTTTCAAGCCTAACTTCCTACTGTCCGGAAACAGTAAGTTATGGAATGTAAACTTTAAGTCATGTTTAAAAATATTGGGAAGTGCTTTCAATACTGCAAATAACAAAAGAACGCTAGCAATAGTACTACTATTAGTAGTGGTCATGAACATTTATTTACAATTTACTGTTGACAAGCAGGTCATGCATCCGGCGTCTGACGACACCGGCCCGTTTGCTCTTCCCATCCCCCATGCACACACAAGTACCAAAATACTGCTGCTACCTACACACTTGTCTATCTGCACTGCCTGAAACGGGAAGGACAAATCAAGGTCGTCCCGAGGGACGCAAGCCATGCACTCAAACCTACTTGCTTATCAAACTGCCTTGGGATTGGCTGTTTCTGAGTGCTGGGCGGACAGATCCTGCCCTTGGAAGGTTGTGGGAGGCGCTGCCAAGGGCGCTAAGGTGGGGGTGCTGACCGCCCCCTCTCTTCTCCTGCCACCTTCTTATTCGCTCGGGACAACTCCTCTCCGGCACCCTTGGCTCTGATAGGACTGTCAATCACAGTAGTAGTTGTCACAGTTCTGACTCTTTTGAATGAAAGAGACAAAGAGCCACCTGCACCATTAAGCCCAAGAATTAATTATTAATGTTCATGAAAGGAAAATCTCAAAGGTAGGAAGACTTTTAGGCACGGGTGCTCTGGGCCTCAAAACGTAGAATGAAGAAAAGAAATTTCTGCTTCTTGTCTCTTCACTTTCTCACAGGTGTGCCAATTTTATTCTTAATTTCATTCTTAATCTGTATTTTGTGGCACCGTGGCTGCAGCAGACATACTTTGTAACAGACGCCTGGCCGCATGTCCAGTGGGGAAAAACACCGGTTTTGCTGTTAGAAGTTGCATTATGTCCAACGGACTCCTCATATATATGATGTCTCACCTGCCCTATCCAGAACTATTTACAGTGGCCACGAATCCAGAAAACAATTTAGATTAATTTGGAGTAACCCCTGAAAATTCATTTGGGTGTGTCACCTCCAGTCCACACTGCCTGACTATAAGTAGATTAATGTCTCAGACTAAGTAAAGAGGTATTAATTTTCTAAAAGAATTCCATATGCCCTAGAGAGATCATTTTAACCATAGCAATACTCATAGCTCATGACCATAGAGTACTTTTTATGTACTAAGCGCTGATATAAAACATTACATAAAATGATTTCCATGCACAACTCTATTAGCTGTTTTATTATTTCTCTCCTTTCACAAACAAAGATGTTGTGACATATGAAACATGAGGAACTTGGTCAAGATGGGACATCTAATATAAACTATGCCTGGGTTTGAAAATCAGATTGTCCACTTCCAGATTTTATGATACCCTGCCTTTCTACCAGGGACACACATTTCCCATAAATTAAAGATGTAGCAAACTAACTAAGCAAATTTTAAAACCCACAAGAAGTCACTAAACACATAAAATATTTTAACAAGTAATTTCCTTATGAATAAACTGTATCAAATCTGAAAAGAAAATAGTACTCAGAATAGAAATTTTAGAAATAAAAATAGAAACATCAATACAGATCCTAAAGATGTTAAAAGTAACAGAAATGGGGCGCTTGGGTGGCTCAGTCAGTTGAGCATCCGGCTTCAGCTCAGTTCATGATCTCATGGTTCCTGGGTTCGAGCCTCGCGCTGGGCTCTGTGCTGACAGCTCAGAGCCTAGAGCCTGTCTTCGGATTCTGTGTGTCTCTCTCTCCCTGACCCTCTCCTGCTTGCACTGTCTCTCTCTCTCTTTCAAAAATAAATAAAACATTAAAAAAAGTATCAAAAATATAACAAATGTAGCAATTTCATGTCCATGGGGAAGAAGAGTTTGGATGATTGTTACTTTTAGCCATATCATAGACAATGTCTTAACTAGTGAAATAAGAAAAAAGTATGGAAATAGCCAAATACAGAGTTTTAAAGGCACATATAATTGACATTTTTATCAGGTAACATAATTTTGTAAGCAATAAATAAAAAATCATTTATAATTACATTAACTATGTATATTTACCCATACTCACAAATATCAATTAACATGAAAATATATACCTACCTAAGAAAAAAGCTAGAACTAGAACTGGTTGTAAAACATATGTAGGCATACGAGGAACTAACAATTGTAAAACCAAACAATTTTGAGAAAGTCACTCACATAGCAGTGCCTCCATCAGGTAATAATTTATTTCAAAGCTATAGAATGTAATATAATGTGATGACACAGTTTAGAAAAATAGCCCCCTGAAACACAATAGTGAGTATAGGACTGTCTCTTATGAGGACTATGTACAGTGGAGAATGTGCAGTCGTTTCTTACAAATGGTGCGAATTCAATCGGTCATACACAGGGATAAATAAATAAATCTTGATTTCTACAAACTAACTGTGGCAGACTGTAAATCTAAATGGGAAAAAAGAATAAATATTTTAGAAGAAAACTAGGAAAATATCTTCTTGCTTTATACCTTATTTATTTCAATCATATTTTAACTTTTTATTCCTCCTCTCTACTACTCAGTGGACAATTTTGATTGCACTATCTTTAATTTTACTGTTTTTTTCTTCACCATACTCCAATTTTTATCAAGTCTCTTGAATGGGATTTTAAATCATTTATTATATTTTAGAGTTCCAGAGTATCTATTTCTTTTAATAATTTTGTAGCATCAAAAACTATTTTTTATAGCATCAGCCATGCATCGAGAAGGGATCCAAAGAAGACCTAGCGACAGTCAAACGTAGTGAATGGCTTAAGTGAATGACAAAAATTGAGTGAGACCCACGAGTGAACAAATGCATCACTGCATAATTGATTTAAAGAATTAGGACTATGGTAGACTCTCAACTGTTCAAAATCCGGTCAGCACTTCACAATGCTTGGAAGCAGGTGTAGAGGATGGTGATTTTTTTCAATTTATATTTCAAACCCGAATTGATCTAATCACACAAAAGGCATATCACATTTTTATTCAAAAGGGTGAACAGCGGCAGACCCAGAGAAGGTAGAGCCAGGGATCATTCTCAAGAGAAGGAATGGTGTGGAGTGCACCTCCAATCCTGAATTGGAGGGGCGAGAGGGTTAGAGACTCCAGTGCAGCAGCTGCGGAGGTGTCCTGAAAGACAGTATAAATGTATTTTTGTTTGTAATCTGATGTTCTATTATCTATTTATTACTAGTTATAAAATTGTGCTAATAGACTTCTGATGTATAACAATTATACAAAGAAGGGGGCAGGATGTATATAGGAGAAAATTTCTGTAGAGCATTAAAATTCACATTCATTTGAACTAGATTGTTCTAAATTGGGATTCATTTTTAGGTTTGTGACAATTGCTAAATGACTGGTGGCATTATGTATTATAACCACATATGTTATATAGATATTCTATATACATATATACACACTGTTCTTACGGGAGAGTGGAAAGAGCATTTGGTTACAATATAATGTAAACGCAGTGACAGATGGGTACCTGGGACTCTCTGTGAGTCCTGAGTCGGGGGTGAACAGAGATCAATGCTGAGAAGGTGAAGGCTGACCACAGTGCTAGCCAGATGGGAGCAGAGACTACACGATTATGTGGACGGGCCACAGCGGTAACACAGAAGACAGCACCAGAGTAAAGTGGTTGGGACCTCATTAAACACACACTCAGTAAAGCTGGGAGGGCTTGTAAATGAGGCTGCTGGGGAAAAAAAAAGATTATAAAATTATTTTAAAGAAGAGAATAACTATCTTACTTTGACAGAAATTAAAAGTCTTTAAAATGATCCCTTTGCTATGTAACAAGCCTCCCTGGAAGTCAGCAGCTTAAACAATGTGCAGTTAGCTTTCCCGGCTCCGGGGCCGGAGGGGTCATGTGGGCAGTTCCGGTCCCATGTGTCCCATGAAAGTACCGTCAGATGGCATCTGGAACTGCAGTCGTCTGAAGGCTTGACTGGACTGGACATGAGTCACATCGTGTAACACCTGTCATATCCCATTGACGAAACAAAGCCACACCCGAACTAGTGTTGGAAAGAATGTGGCTTCCGTGGTGGGGTCATCACTGAGGATGAGCGACTTGACATGAAAATTATGTGCAGGACAGATTGTGCAGGAGCAATAGTGAAGGTGGGGGTTTGGACAGAAAGACTAGAATATTCTAGACAATAGAAATGATGGCATAAACAAAGCATTTCCTGTAGAGAGTAGAAAGTCATAGACACAGAGAAATAGACAATAAAGGGAAAAGAAAATTGTTGACAATAAAGAAGGAGGAAAAAAATCAAGAAAGAGTGAAAGCTTTCAGCCTGAGGGTCTAACTAGAAAGTAACTGCTCCTAAATAGAGAACTTACCTAAGGATTCTACTCATTTTTATTTTTTAATGTTTTATATATTTTTGAGAGAAAGAGAGACAGTGCGTGAGCAGGGGAGGTAAAGAGAGAGGGAGACACAGACTCCGAAGCAGGCTCCAGGCTCTGAGCCATCAGCACAGAGCCCGACACGGGGTTCGAACCCACCAACTGGGAGATGATGACCTGAGCCAAAGTTGGATGCCTGACCAACTGAGTCACCCAGGCACCTCTCCCTTTCTTTTTTTTTTTTTTTTGATAGTAATATATTAAGGCCCCCCAAGCAGTACTGATAACTGTTATAGGTTAGATGAGCTCTACCCTTTCTCTCTCTTGTTTCACAGGATGCCACCTACTAGATCATAGTTTTATTCTATCACTTTAAATGCACCGGTGCTGAGTCAGCCTCACTGTCTCTGGGCAAGGACCTTGGGGAGAACTCCAAAGCAAATGCTTAATGTCTCACGTTTGGATAATTGTATTTTGAATTAAAAATTCTTTAAAATGTTATCTGTAAATGTCTTTGTATTTAAAGGTCTACTTTCTTGTTCTGTTTGAAATATGCATAGTTCTTTCACTTTTAGAAAGACAAAATAATAAGATGATAGTTTATTCAGCAGACCATATTTTATGTTAAAATAGTTTAGTTTAAAATAGAAAAAAATGTTTCTACTACTAAAATGAAATTCATTTAAATGCCATGACATTTTCCAGAGGCACCACTGCTCACTCTATGCTTCTTTAAAAAAATTACACATCTGTGTGTGTGTATATATATATATATCCTATATGAATATATATAATATATATACTTAATACTAACATAAAAACCAATATAACTTATAAAACATAACATACAAACACTATGTTTATATATTATAGAAACATCATATATTTATAAATAACATACACATAGTTCATAAATATACATATACATTTATATTTGAATATATAGAATATTTTTCACTTACATATTTTTTCCTAGTGAAATAAAATAAAATAAAAAGAAATGACCAAAGCAATAGCTTTTATACCTTCCAGACAAAGAAACAATTAATTTGTGAAGAATTGAGGAGATAAAAGTTTGGGCTTGGTGTGCTAAATTAGTGAAGTAGCAAGGTTGGCTTCTAGAACCTTCTCTCCCTGAATTCCCCATCTCCGGAGGGGATATCTGGAGGATGTCTACCACCTGGTACAGGGACGTTACCTTCCACATGGGAGATTTATTTCCTGCTTTCAGGGGAACAAAGGGGTTTTTTTTTTTTTCACCAGCTGTTTCTTAAGTAACTCAAATCTAAAATAATCAATATGCCAAGGTAGCCTATTTGGGGGCACTCTGCCCTGAACCCCATCAGTAACAAGGAGCTTCATGCACCTAATTGTTTAAGTTGTTCTCTGAACTACGAAGGTCTCTGAAGTGTTATGCAGCACTATTCTAAGTATTAGAAGAAAGAGATAAGATTCAGGAAACAAGAAATCGGAGGCAGGAATGATGAGGAAATGCACAGGATTCACACCAGCTTGGGTCTCTCTCCCGCTTATCCCCAGAGATCCTGTGACAGGTAACAAGTTGTTTACCAGGGAAAGGTAAATGTTCATCCAGCCGGTCTTGCATTTGGATTATCAGGCAGAGTAACACAGAAGGGTTGAGATCAGATACAAAAAAAGGGGAGTAAAAAATAGCACACCATCTGCACACCAATTGAATCTCACTTTTCTAAAAGCCAAATTCAGCATGTTAGCAAGTGATAGATGAAAATCATTCAATGCATACTTCTTTAGGAACTCCAATGATTTTATTGAGGCAGTAATGCTATGCCACCTATATGTATAATAGTGAAATAGTGCTTATAATAATGCAAATATACTAAGTTGGAAGCTTGTGTCGTTTCCGGATTTAGGTAAATCTGCTTTTGCCTTCCCCTCGGTATCCTTACAGACACTCCTGACATGGTTTGTTAAGTCTTGCCTCATACTTTGGAAATGGACTTTCCGAGGGTATTTCAGGTGGCGTATCTGGGACAGTAAAGTTGGTCCCTCTGTGATTATTAGAGGTTTTATTCCCTAAAGGCAGAGCATAACAAATCTCTTCCTTTTCCTCGCCCTAACACATTTCAAGGAAAATAGCCACGAGACTATATCCACATTTAGCAGGTGGATACACTCAGTTTCCCATATCAAAAATCCCGTAGCTGCAACACTCAGCCTAAATAAATGGCGGTATTATGTCATCGAGATGCTCTACAAAGGCTGAAGCCAGCTGGGACTCCTCACAGAGCCAGGCACCTGCAACCTCTACTTTCTGTGTTTTCTCATAATTTGCTAGCACGCGTTCGGCAAGTATAATGCGCAGTGTCACATGAGGCAGAGCTGGCCTCAAAAACCCTTGTTAACCAACACTTGAATTCATAACTAGCCTGTCTGTGGCATCGCACGGCCTACATTTGTGATTATCCTTTTGCTTTCACTTATTTAAATGGAAAGTACATTTTCCCCCCAAAGAGTATCTTTAAAAAAGACGGCTGTAATCTGTTGTAGCCATATGGAAGTGGCGTGATGGGTTAAATATTTTGATTTCCTAAACCATCCTTTGAATGTTTCTTTTTCCTTTTCTTTTTTATTAAATATTTACCTTCCTAGCGATAGGACAAGGTAACTCGATTTGAGTGTTTAACTGCTTTATGTCTCCAACAAGACGCTTGGGATTGACTTCAGGAAGGGCGAATAGCGGGGTGGGGAGTGCAACCCCAAGTTACATGAAAGGTAATTCTTGCACGCGGAGCGATGGGATGTCAGAATATCGCGGCTGAGTCATCCGTAGGCTATTACTGTTGATTACGCTTTGCTCTGAGAAGTGTTATTCTATAACAAATTGGATGCAAAAATGGATATGAAAATTTGGCTGCAATTGTTTTGACAACTTGCCTACAATAAGCGCGTTACTTGACACCAGGATGAGAGCACATTCACTCTTTGTGCAGAAGCGCTTGACAGTCTGTCAACACTAACACCCAATTATTTTATTGGGCTTTTGTTAGAACACATTTTCAGCATAGATGCTCAATTTGTGGAAAAACGATATCAAAAAGTATTCAAAGGTCATAAACTACCATCTTATTACTTTAATAATTGTGTATTTAGAGTTGATGCTATAATTATGCATTTTTAAAAATTTTAGATGCATTTACTTCAACGGTAAGATTGATGCTGATGAGCGCACTCACACTCTCACCAAGGTTTAATAAACGGCACTTTTGTAAAAATGCCGAAATCTTATTTCCAAGTTATTTTAATATGCATGTTTTAATACCTTCAAAAATATCATGATTATGAGCTTCATTGTGTTATAACATTCATTAAATATAGGTATTTTATTGTGGTGTATTTATTATAAAATAAAAATTAAGCAAGTAATCCATAGTCATTAGATGAATATTTCATGTTTTCTAATTGTTTTATTTATTGTGCTTTTTATTTTAATTACAGTATCATCAACATACACCCCTATATTAATTTTAGATGTAGAATAGAGTGATTCAAAACTTCCATACATCGCTGGAGTCCATCATGGCAAATGCCCTCCTTAATCCCCATCAACTATTTCCCCCATTCCCCTACTTCCCCACCCAAATTTTTAACATTCAATATGAATTTTTTGAAATATGATGAGTTTATTGAAATATCAAGGAGTCAAGTCTTAAAAAAATAACCTGCCGGTATGGAAATGATTTTACCATTTCCTTAAACATTGAAGTAGTAATAGAAATTCAGTAACATCATTCCCCTCTTGAAGATCAGAAATGATTTAAAATATTCCATAAGAAAAGATGCCATTTGAAATTACAAAATTGTATTTTATGCCTATGAAACCTTAAGGATTTCTCTCCTGTGTATAGAGCCTTAAGCAGCATAAGAAATAGAGAGAGGAGGAGAAAACAGAAACAGAGGAAGCATCCTTGAGTAGCACCCTCTCCTCATACTACAGAATTTTGTTGCACTATGACACCTCTGTGGTATCTGCCATGGATTTGTGGTGGCTCTTTTTTACAAAATAAGAACCCATGTTCTCAGTTCTCTACGCCTATATAAGCAATAGGTCTTTAAGAGAACAATGGAATTCTATACATCAGTCAGCTTCAGAGAGCCACCCATGCTTTTACCATAGCACCTTTATTTTATGCATCAATACATCACAATGACAATGTAAAGAATATCAAATGGCAATGTGTGGTAAATACTATAGAATTGTATAGATATATATAGGAAGAAGCTTCTATTGGAAATGCTATGAATTGCTCTGCAGTTGGTAGAACAGACACAAAGAGAGATAAGAATAGAACATCCAAGCAAATGCCATATGGGCATTGGAAGAGGGACAAGCACTAATGGTGTGGGATTAAGCAAGATCACGCATTTCAAAAGAACAAATTGAAATAGTGTGGAATGTGCGGGAATGACTCCAGTTAGTCCTATTATCTATATGAATCTGTAAATATGCTAGCTTAGCAGATTTGAAATTGTATATAGGATGATTATAATACACTTGTTAAAATAAAAATACCATCAACATCAATTTTTACTTGCACACTTGCAAAAATATAAACATCATTCACAATATTTTAAACTGCAATCTAAAAATACAATAGCTATTAAGGGCAATTATTATAATAATAATATAGACTGTATGTAGCTTCCAAGAGTCATGAAACAAAAATTTTTCCTTAAGTATGGTGGAGTAATCGCATATGAGAAATTTTCCAAAAGCCAAGCACAAAACAAAACAAAATGTATAAATCAGATTGCTGTCAGGTTTTCACATTCTCTTTCCTCCCAGATGAGTATCTCTCACTATTGGAATACTTTTCTAGAATTTAGGAAAAAATATACTGATAGTCAAGGACATTAGGGGCACCTTAAAAGGAAATAAATACATAAATGCAAAATTAAGGTGATAGGAAAATTTCTCTGATTTCAATCTTGTCTTTTCTCTTTGTCAGATTTAAGCCTTGAGTTACAATCGATGAAGGATTTTATATTTCCTCAGAATTGTCATCACAATTCAGCTTGGAAACTAAATATTTCCTACTGACTGGTTCTGATGGTTTTGCTTTCCTTCTTCGCAGACTAATGTGTGTGTATGTGTGTTTTAATATTTATTGATTTATTTTGGAAGAGAGAGCGAGCTCATGAGCAGGGGAGGGGCAGAGAAAGAAGGATGGAGAGAATCCCAAACAGGCTCCATGCTGTCATTGCAGAGCCCAATGTGGGGAAATCCCACAAATTGTGAGATCCTGACCTGAGGTGAAACCAAGAGTCTGATGCTCACCTCACCTCCCCACCGTGGAGCCCCTGGACTAATGTTTTCCGTTAGTGACATTTCTCCTACTTTTTTCTACACTCAATTGCATCACTGTAATGTGTCCTGCCTGGCATATTGGCATCATTCTATTTTTAAAAGTCTATTAGTTTTGGCATATTTGTGGGTTTCCCTGTGGTGGCAAGAAAGCGTACAGGGGGATCCTCTGTAATACTCCCGCATGTCCCCCCAGCTGTCACATCCTGGTAACGCCAGTGCCGAGCCACACCTGCATCAAACACTGATGTGGTCTCCACAGCCAGATTTCACCTGTTTCACAGGCATTCATTAGAGAGACACAGTTCCCTGCCTCCTCTTCCCTCACCCTGGAAAGCACTAATATGATCTCCATCTCTCCAATTTCGTCATATCAGGAATGGTATATAAATAGAATTTTACAGAATTCAACTTTCTGAGGTCAGCTTTTTTCACTTAGTATAATGTCCTTGAGATCAGTAGTTTGTTTCATACATCCAAAGTCCTTTTTTGGCAGAAGAGTAATACACGGTATTGACATCAGTTTATTCAGGCATTCTTCGGTTGAAAGACATCGGAGTTCTTCCCCATTTGCACTATTACAAATAGAGCTCTTACATATCTTTTATTTCCTTGGCCTTTGGATTGTTTAAGAGTGTGCTGTTTGGGGTGCCTGGGTGGCTCAGTCGGTTAAGCGTCCGGCTTCGGCTAAGGTCATGATCTCACAGTTCGTGGGTTAGAGCCCCAAGTCCGGCTCTGTGGTGACAGCTCAGAGACTGGAGCCTGCTTCAGATTCTGTGTCTCCCACTCTCTCTGACCCTCCCCTGCTCACACTATCTCTCTCTGTCTCTCAAAAATAAATTAAAAGCATTCAAAAAATTAAAAAGAAGAAGTGTGCTGTTTAATGCTTTCATGTTTAGAGATATTTCTGGGTTTTTTTTTCCTGTTATTGATTTGTAGCTTGACTAAATATGATAAGAAAATATTTTGTATGATTTCAATCCTTTCAAATTTGCTATTTGTTTATTGGTTCAGGTTATAGTGTGTCATATTGAATGATCTATGGGTTCTTGAAAAAATGTGTGTTATGCTATTGTTAGATAAGGAATTCTATTCCCATATCGATTGGATCTGGTTGGTTGATTGTGTCATTCAGTTGTTCTATATTCTTTTTGATTTTGAGAAAAGGTTGTAGAAGTCCTCAAATCTATCGCCGTGGGTATGTCTGTTTTCCTTTTAGCTCTATCAATGTTTGCCTCATCTATTATGAAGCTCTACTGTTTGATACATACACATTTAGGACCATTGTATCCATTCGATTGATCCTTTTATTGTGAATAAATGCCCACCTTTGTCTCTAGTAATTTTCCTTGCTCTGAGTCCACATTCTGACATTAATATAGCACATCAGTTTTATGGCTGTGTTTCCCTTTTTTTTTTTTTTTTGTTTATTTTTTGAAAGAAAGAAAGAGCAAGCGATCTTGAGGGAGGGTCAGAGAGAGAGAGAGTGAATCCCATGCAGGATCTGCGCTGTCCGCACAGAACCTGATGCAGGGTTTGAACTCACAAACCATGAGATCATGACCTTAGCTGAAACCAAGACTCAGATGCTCAACTAACTGAGCCACCTAGGTGCCCTTTATTGCTTATTTATTGATGTTTGCATGGCACATTTTTTCCCAACCTCTTACTTTCAGTTTATATTTGTTATTGAATGTGAAGTGAATTTCTTTAGGATAGCATGCAGTTGAAAATAGATATACATGTACATACCTGCTAATCCCTGACATAGAAATAGAGGGTGGTGTCCAAGCCCAGCTGCTCCAGTCCCCAGATATTTGGCTCTTTCAATCCCAGGCATCGAATGCGTGATTTAGTAAGCTTTCAGTGGATTCCAGCCCACAGACTTCAAGACAAACAGGCCAACGCTGACTGGAACAGAGAGGAGACTCTCTGCCCATCCACCTGCACAGGAACTACGAGATAGCGAACGTGGGTGATTTCAGTGTACGTGAGATAACTTGTTTTGTCAACAGCAGATCCCTTGTTTTGCTACGTGAAATAACAGGAAGAATTCCCCCAGCAAATGTTGAAGGAAAGAAAACAGACCCAAAGGTATATAGATTATGGGATGCCATTTATATAAATTTTAGAGAAGGTAAATGGACTTATAATGGTAGATATTAGAATAGCAGGTAAGGGCTATGATAAAGAGAAGCACATGATGAATGTTATTAAATATTTTCTCTTTCTCTATACTTGGGGTACTTCAGTAGCTGTCCTCATTCCATTAAAAAGTAATTAGAAACTATCCTTGGGCTCTGTATATATTAATAATAATCAAAAATAAAAATTTGTGGCACCTGGGTGGTTTAGTCGGTTAAGTGCCTGGCTTCAGCTCAGGTCATGATCTCACGGTTCGTGGGTACGAGCTCCGTGTCAGGCTCTGTGCTGACAGCTAGCTCAGAGCCTGGAGTCTGTCTTTGGATTCTATGTCTCCCTCTCTCTCTGACCCTCCCCTGATTGCACTGTCTCTGTCTCTCAAAATAAATTTAAAAACATTAAAAAAATTAAAAAAAAACACCAAAAAATATATCAATAATGAACAGGTAACAGGTAAAAGCAAATATAAAAGTAAACTACCACTTGGTAGAAAGGTAAAATTTATGTAACACTTTATCATTTTATTTTATATGTTTATTACATTAAAAAAGTAATAGAACATTTACTGCATGGGAACGTCTCCACTTATGTCAACATCTGGCTTACTCTTCTTTAAATGAGCTCACTTTTTAGCTCAACTTTACATCCATGGGAAGACTCTTCCTGACTCTAATCCAGACGGATGAACCCTGGGCCAAATTTTGATCCTAAGGACAACATTCTCTCTTTTTTTTACCTGATTTGAACTCTGTGGCTCTAAAAGTATCAACCTTCCTCCCCATCATCTGACTCCACATTACCGTCAGTTATCAGCAATCGACTCCTGACTCCCGTGTGTCTGAATGTCACGTGTCCTGAGTCTGAGTCTCCACTTTGGTCATTTCCTACTAGACACCATAAGGAAAAGTGCAAACTATAATATGCTGTGCCAATAAACAGATTTCTGTGGGCAACGCTGGTTTAAGCGTAATTTGTGGTCTCACAGGATGCACCAGGCAGCAGATAAAATAGTCTCCCAACAAAAAGGAAATAGATTATTTTGGTTTGGTCCCTTGTTAACAGAGTTCTGGGAAATCCTCACCACATCCTCTCTTTCCCCAAAGAATTCCACCAATGAATTCAATAAATTCCCATTTGTTATCTCATGTCGTCCAGAAATAAGCCACCACATCCATTTCCCTCAATATATACATGCAAACATAGGCTCCTACATACATAGCAGGGCCCCTGTTTCTTAATACCTCTCTTATTAAACCTCATTGTGAGATTCTGCATGAATATGGTCTACATACATAAATTGGCACAGCACAGTATTTCTCCGTTTTTTGTTTTTTGTTTTTTTCTGAGAGCTAATTCCCTTGCAGAGAGCAGCAGAGTAAGGGCCATACACTAGTATCAAACGTGTGTTCTACTCTGATCAAATCCAGTGGTTCTCTTTGACACTGACCCATTGGTTTAAGGCTAGTTCAACACATCTTTCTGGCCATAAAAATTCCTTTCTTAACCTTTCATGCAAATACATGTCTGCTCCCAAATCCCTGCTCTTTAGTAATAGTGTTCATGCTGGATGTTGAAAGGCCAAGGGCAAAGTAAAATACAGAGAATACAAATTATACTGGATACAGTTTTCCCCTGGAGTGTTTTTAAGAGGCTATGACCTGGCGCTGTGGCTGCCCACTGCTATTCCATGGACTGTTTCAGAAGCATGTACTTTATGCTGTTATCTGCCAATTATGGCTGTCGCCCTCCTGTGTCCTTTTTTTTGCCTCTAAAATGCACTTCCTCCTGTATCCTTTCTTGCTGTACCAACAGCAGTGTCCCAGGATGTGCTGTCTCCCAGGACCTCACTGCAATCCCTGTCCTTATGTAAGATAAAGTCCTTTCTGTCTTCTGAGTGCCCTCTTTTTAATAATGCATCCGGAGATGCAACGTTAATTACAATTCGACAACTGATTCTATAGAAATAAACTCACAGTCAAGAATGTACATGTATAAAAATACTGGGAACCGTACACAAAGAATACAACTGAATGGAAATTATACACATTTAAAACATTTGGAATTGCTATCAGAATTTGGTCTGGTTTGTGAAATACCATCAGATATTAGAATCCTCATATATTCATGAGTTATAAAATCTACTCTTACAGAGAGGCAAAGATTCAGAATGCCTGCCTTTAGCATTCCTCCTTCCCTTTTCTTTGCACATTTTAATCATAAGAATTTCCTTTGAAAATGTATTTTTGGATTGGGTTGTTCTGACTCTCTGTTTTAAAATTAGCTCAGTCAAACTCTAACTGAATGAGTTCTGGCCGCAGGTTATGACCGAGGGACTTTTTGGGGCCTCGTTCACGTCTCCGAAGCATTGAATTCCTGCTTTGCCCTAATTGACTCCCTTCTCTGTCATTCAGATGAAGCCTGTGCCCCAGTCCCATTCTCCTCGGCCCGTATCATGCCTGATACCCATCTGGAAACTCAAATGACTAGATGTCACTTCACCTCAATTAACTGCCCTAGGTTCCCTCTGTGAAACGAGAAAGCGGAAAAGATGCCTGATCAAACGCGTGTGCCTCAGATGCACAGGGAGAGATGTGGCCTCAGTGTCACCACAGAACTGCCGGTGGCAAATCACATGCACACACACGGCGGCCACGGGGCTTGTGGAGCCGTGTTTGAACTCTCTGCTCCAAATGTCAGTGTGCAGCCTTCGAGCCTTAATGAATGCCCGGAAAGTTAAGTCTCCTATTCCTCTGAATGTGAAAGACTTGAGAAACAAGTCCAAGTGGTACATCCTTCGTGCCTCTTGTTAGTATGGAATGAAATCAACACAGCTGGTTGTAAGAGCCCCAGGGGTCTGATACATCACTGTGCGTTTCCGTGGTGCCCTTGCCATCCAACCCATTGCACAGATGGGCGAGTCTATGCCAGTGATGACGTTTGAATTATGATCGGTGAATCCAACGGACTGCACATTAAAAAACTGACATTTTCTCTTTCTTTTAATGCTTATTTATTAATTTTGAGAGAGAGAGAGAGAGAGAGAGAGAGAGAGAGAGAGAGAGAGAGAGAGAGAGAGAGCTCACACACACAAGTGGGGGAGAGGCAGAGAGAGAGGGGGAGATAATCCCAAGCAGGCTCCACACTCAGCACAGAGCCTGACCTGGGGTCCAGTACCCTGTGATCATGACCTGAGCTGAAGTCAACAGTCCTGGTGCTCAACCAAATGAGCCACCCAGGCACCCCTAAAATGGGCATTTTCATATTGCTTACAACTTCCCTAAGAAAATTGAGAATTTTAGATTTGAGGAGAATCACCATTACTTTAGAATTTCATTGCAAGTGTTCATAATGAGTTTATAACTTTGACACATATCCTAGGATGAATTTCTATCTTATACTGAAGAGCCAGCCCTTAAGTATCAATGGGATTTGTGTGTCATAACACGGCGAAGGAAACAAGCACTTCTGTTTTCTCCAGGGCTAGAAATGATCTCTCTAATGATCTCTGGAATTTATTTCCAAATCGTTTGTAAGACAAATACACTCAGGATAATAAAGGAAAGAGGATCACACTAAATACACATATAATACTTGTAGAATGTATCACACCCTCAGGTCCCCATATCTTAGAAGAAGTTGTAAATTTGATTAGAATGTTTTGAGGAAAGCCAATATTCTGAAGAAGACATCAAACTCTGTCTTTTAACATTACCGCTAACTGTGCTAAGTTAAACAGAATATTAGAATATATTCCATGGGCACAAAATGTATTTTGTGAAAGATCATGAAGCAAACCCAATTTCCAACCTTCCAAAGAAAAGAGTGGGAAAGCTTGCAAGCTACATTTCTATCCCTTGCTGTTTTTAAACATGACACAAATTTTGATATCAGCATTTTGAACCTGGTATTTATTACAGCTTCAAGAATATGCCCTGCTCTCTGCCTGCTGTCTGGGACCGAGCCGTTGATGACGAGGAGTTATGCAATTTAAAATAGCCCGAGGAAGGCTGGTGGCAAAGCCTGTACTTCCTTCTGTGCACGTATATATTTTTTTTTCTGGTTATATTTTATTTTCGAAAATCTCCATTAAAATATAGTTAGATAGAGTTATATTTTGTAGTGAAGCAAAACATCGTGATATCTGCACATGCTGCATAGGATCGAACACTTTTCAGGGTAATGGTGGTTATTTTCCCATCAACTGACATTCTGCAGACAAACATTAATCTGAACATTAGTTTCATTCATCGTCCTGAGGTAAGGATGATCTACAAACCTCCATAACAATGAAGCCACCTTGGGAGAAATACCCCCAATGCGTGCCTTATGAGTAAAGGAAAGGATGGGGAAGGAGCCTGTATTTACAGGGTGCCTCTTATGTGAAAGCCACTTTTCCACGCGCTGTCTTGTGATATCAAATCTGCCAGCAGGAAAAGTCAGATGCGATTTTATGGTCCCTTGAGTCAAATCCAACTGGGAAAACCTTGACCAGATTTTTAAAATATCCTGATTAGTCTTTTTGGGTGTCATTCAAGCAAATATATTGGAGGAATGCCCCAGAAAGACAATGAAAATGAACACAGAGAAGACTCCGGAAAGTTAATATTTTCTGAATGAAGTGTGGCCTTATAAATGTGAATAGGCTGCACAGATATTTTTATTTAACAAGAATGAAGAGACAGGGCACTCTCCCAGCTGCTCTCTCCAAATTTACTGTTTGAATAGAAGTAACAGTAACCTGGTTTATAAATGTGCTTATGTTAATACTTTTAAAGCTTAAAAGGACATTTGATGGATATAAAAAAATAACTGGCATAGTAATGCACCATCATTTTCACAAGATAAAATATTTCATGAGAAAATGGGTATTTGGGTAATGTAAATTGGGTAGACATTAAGAATGATAAATATTAATCTACAAGTGCATTTCATACACAGCCTACCACAACTCTGTTGCTAAGAACAAACTTGCAGGTAATTACATGGACCCAGGTAATGCCTTCAATACATCTTGATGAAATAGCTAGACAGTTTCTCTAAAGTACTAATATTATATGGAAAATAGAAACCTTATTTTTTCTACAATCAACCTTATTAAATAGAATGATAGACCTTTGTCAAGGTAAGTCACTCTGTGGGATAAGCCCTAAGATAAAAGCAAATAAAACTTTAAACAATAATTATCCCAGGGAAAAAATTCCCTATGGTGTACCTACCACAGTGATTCAATTTGTTGTTCATTTCTACAATGGACTTAGCAAATTACTCTAATAGAAACATTGCTTTGTTTACACATCACACCAATCATTACTTGAACTCACTGTTGACTAAAAAATTAAATAGTTTATTTTTTTGTTAATTTTGAGTGTAAAATTAAAGAATAACTTCCTGATATTTAATAAAGAGGTTGTTTGTATTTCATAGCACTTCAATAGGTCATTCTTTTGGTATATGTAATGACATGAATACCACAGTGATGCTAGAGACAAATTATTTATTTTTTAATAATTTTGCCAGGCATAGAAAGAAAAAATGGTATAAGACCACAAGTCCATTGTCAGACAGTCATCAGATTTCTCCGGAACACCACGGAAGCTAAAACACAGTGGAATAATGGCTTTATAATCCTCGAGAAGACCCTTTTCCAATCTAGAATTCTATCCCCAGGCAAAGTAGTGTTTTAATCAAATCAATATAATTTCTTGGAACCACATTCCTGGCATTAGAATACAATGAAAGAAAAGTACTTAATGGTTGTTGTCAATGATTCCTCCCATTACTAAAAATCTTTATTACTAATTCAAGTGCGCATTTTGGAGGATTCTCAGGTGTGTTCACGTAATATGTCAGACTCCCTCAGCTCAAGTCATCACATGTAACAGGATTAGACAAATGGGCTGATGCCTGTTCTCTTAATTGTCAGCAGGGTAAACTGTTGCGTAAGAACTTGTATCATAAAGGTTGCCTGAGAAGGGCCGCGGAGAGCCCCTGCTGAGCTAAGAGCTGAAATTGGCCATATCAGCCATAATTTATGGTGCGAGCCTTCTACAACAGACTCCAGAATTCTAGAACAGTTCGCAGCAGACAGAGTCCGCCGTGTAGTTGTGTAGGCGGGAGACAGATTCCTCGTGCGTTGGGCTTAGTCCTCTTCCTGGAATCCTCTTGCAAAATGTTTATGTACTTTTGAAGTTCTTGGAAGTTTTGTAGTTGTGTAGAATTATTCACTTGTACAAATATTTTCTCTAATTTTAGGTCTCTTCTTTTCCCTCAATTCCCAGTAAGATAATACCAAAAAAAAAAAAAGAAAGGAAGAAAGAAACGAAAACTCTTTTTTCTGTCTTTGACCAGCAAAAATTGAGCTCTTTGGAAATTCCTTTGACTTTCATTAAGACCATTTTTATTAAAAACTCTCAGTCAGGTATTCTGTAGATAAAAGAAAAGTGCCTACAGATCTGTACTACCTAGGGAGCCTTGAAATGGAAGACAGAAGCTGTCTCTTGCTACACTTGGTCAAAATCATCTTTCTACATGACCCAATTCTTTCTGGACGTCTCTCTTAAATGTGAGATTTTGCAAGTAGGCATTTATTTAGCTAAGGGATATTAAAGGTCATGGTGTTCAACGTTTTTACTAAACACTCATTGGACTTGACCACTGGGAATAATTTTTTTTATTAGAGGATTAAATTGTAATATCTAGACTCATCAGTGTTTGGAAGAAGAGGGGAAAAAAGCAAGTTACTATTTATTGTGTTTATTGATTTATCTTGAACTTCTTTTATTTGCCTTTGTTGAGGAATCAAGCATTGGTCTCAGATGTTTTAGATCCAGTAGTATAAGGAGCAAGGGCTAAAATCTAGTTTCTAAACTAAAGTAGGTTAAGTCCTAGGCTTAAATCTCATGTGTATGAAATGCCTTCTAATCCTTTTCTCCTAACTTTGCCTTCTAACTCTGTCATTGCCTCCTCCACTGAGGCACAAACACACTTCCTTCAGTGTCAATGTATTGAATGATGACATTCAACAAGATCTCATTTTTATTTTTCATGTGACACATTTTATATATTTTATTAATTTACTACCTAATTTCCTTTTTTAAAAAATTTATTTCAATGTCTATTCATTTTTGAGAGAGACAGAGCACAAGTGAGGGAGTGACAGAGAGAGGGAGACACAGAATCCAAAGCAGGCTCCAGGCTCTGAGCTGTCAGCACAGAGCCTGACATGGGGCTTGAACCCATGAACCTTGAGACCCATGAACCCAGTCGGACACCTAACTGATTGAGCCACCCAAGTGCCCCTAATTGACTATCTAGTTTCATACTAACATTTCCCAAAATGATTAAAAACAGACACATTGCTGGGGATTTACCCGAGAGAGACAGAAATGTTGATGCATAGGAGCACATGTACCCCAATGTTCATAGCAGCAATGTCAACAATAGCCAAAACATGGAAGGAGCCCAAATGTCCATCACGTGACGAATGGATCAAGAAGATGTGGTATATATTCACGATGGAGTACTACATGGCAGTGAGAGGAAATGACATATGGCCATTTGTAGGAAAGTGGATGGACCTTGAGGGTGTCATGCTGAGTGAAGTAAGCCAGGCATAGAAGGACAGAAACCATATGTTTGCACTCATAGGTCTAGCAGGAAAACAGGAGAGACCTAATGGAGAACCAGGGGGAGCGGAGGAGGGAGAGAGAGTTGGGGAGAGAGAGGGATGCAAGACTTGAGAGACTATTGAATGCTGAAAATGAACTGAGAGTTGAAGGGGAAGGGGGAGGGGGGAAAAGAGGTGGTGGTGATG